>CP139506.1:187850637-187966633 GCA_021014915.2 Artemisia tridentata subsp. tridentata | reverse complement strand
ACTTGTATTGTTTACACTTTGAGAGTTTTGCATTTTTCAGAAATACTTGATTCTCTAAAATGAAGTCATTTTATTTTTCTCCAAAGGTTACAAAGGAAATATGTAACTCGAGGTCGTTATCCCCAACGAGGGCTGAATGGAATTCGTGATCTTGAATCGTGCACGTGTTTGAATGGTGTGAATAAAAGGGATTTTTGGTTTTTTAATCTAAAATGATTGAACATAAAATGAAAACGATTTAATAAACCAAGAAAACGATAATCTAAAAGAGACGTAAAAGAAAAACGCGAATTGACGAGAAACGGGACTGAGAACGAAACTAAAAACGTCAAAATAATAAAATAAAAACTCTACGGGTACGAAATTATTTTTCCTACATTCTAAATAATAAAATAAAATTTTGGGAAAAAGAAAAATATTTTTTTGACTTTTTAATTAATTAATATGATTTAAAAACTAATTTAAACTATTTAAATGCTTTAAAAATAGAAAATGAAAACAGAAAAATCTGGAAAAATTTAAGTAAATCTAAATTAATATTTAAAACCTAGGAAAAATAAATTCAACAACTTATTGAACCCAAAAAGCTGTTTTGGGCAAATAAGCAGTTTGCAAAATAAGCTAAAGTTTACCAAAAATAATCAAAAGCTAGAAAACTGAAGAACATACTAATTAAAGCTTGAAACATCTGAAAGAGATCAAATAAGCTTATGAAATAAGCTTAATAAGCTTCTGATCAGGCTCTATTGGGACAGAACCAAAATGGGGTGAATAGCCCTTTTGCAGCTTAATTATAAGCTAGTCAGAAGCTTATTTGGGGAAACAAAAAGCAGAAATGGGAAGCTTATACTACTGATTACTCAAAAACTGAATATGCCCAAAATTAACCATCAATGCTATACTAAATGGGACCTAGATCAGATTGTGGAAAACAAAGAATCTGTGCAGGGTAAAATTGCAGATACAGAACAGGTGAGATGGCAGATTTGCAGAGTTAAATAAGCTACCTAAATAAGCTACACATGCAGAATTAAGTTGAAACAGGTTGAGTTGAACATGTAAGCTATTCACAAAACAAAAATCAGACATTAACAACTACTTTAGCTTACTTAGAACTAAGATTAGAAGAAGGCAAAAAAAGGGAAAAAAGTGCAGGGCAGTCTGCTTATGCAGATATGACCAAAACTAATTTAGGCTTAAAAGAACTTTACCCACTATTCCAAGCTATCTAACCTAACTGAATGGGAACTAACAACATCAGAATATTACACAAAAGCATCTAAGTCCTAACAGATTATCAAAACAGTTCAAGAGCTCAAAACCTAGAAAATCAAACTTAATTCCATTAAAAACATAAAGACAGTGGAAAACAAAATAAAAATAACTCACTAACCTGATTTAAAGCTTATCCAAAGTCTTGAGTGTGCACATGAACAGTGGCTATGAAATTTTGACCCATGTTACCCCTATTCCAAACACCACTTAACTTTGACAGGAAATTTATTTTACACTAAAACAGACCAAAAGGCAAGGACTTACTGAAACAGATACACATTTAACTATCATGAGATGTAAAAAAACAACAAGCAAAACCAAATAAGCACAGGCAATAAGCAATAAGCAAAGGTTGACTAATGTTGACTTTTTAATAAAAACTAGAAATTGCATTAACTGAGAATTCAGAATTACATAACATGGAAAATAAATGACAATGAAGATTAACAATTACCTAAATTAAAGCTAAACCTTGAATTCGATTTTAATTTAAAACTACACTAAAAATGTTGGTCTAAAAAACAGTGACCCCCCTTATCTCTTCTGTCTTTTTTTCTTTTTTATATCACTCCAATATGCTTCCTCTGAACCTTCAGAACAAATCCCAATCGTTGGATTTGATTTAATCAATCTGGGCCCTTCGATTCCATTTTGGCAGGAAAACAATTGGGTGGGTTTTAACCTTTTCTGAGTTACGTGGGATAGTACTTTGGAGTAGCTAAGTGTAGAGGTTGGTTGGCGTGTGAAAGTGAAAAGGAGGAGGTGGTGTCAGGAGGAACGAGGAGAGGACATGGTTTTAGGTTTCCTGTTTTGTGGTATTGGCGGGATGGGTGGGAAGATGGTATTAAAGAAGGGTTGACCGGGTTTGACTATTTTGAGTTTTAACTAAAAACTATACGGGGTAAAAAGGGTGGGCTTGGTTATTGTGGGCTAAGGGGTTTAATGGGTTAGGATTTTGGATTTAATGGGTTTAGTGGATAAGGATTTTGGGTATAGGTTTAGTTTTAGGTTATTTAGTGTTTAGGGTATTATTGTTGAAATGGGATAATGTTTAAGGACCAATGATGTAATCTTTGAAAATTGAGGGACCTTTGATGTCAATTCTGAATATCCCAAGGACCATTCTTGTAATTCCTGAAAAATACTTCCAAGGACTTTTCTTGACAAGTTGAGCAAAATCCCGGTCCAAACACATAAATTTCTTCCCCGGCTCCGGCTTTTCACGCTTTTTCCAATCTTGTGCTCGGTTTTTGCCTGTTTTGCCCTGTTTTCGATCCTTTTGTACCTGAAACACATAAAAACACAAACCAATAATATTTGCAGTATAATATGGTCTATTTGGGTGTTTTTGGTATTTTTAAGGTCTAAAATGGGCGTAAAATGATGAGTATTTACACACTCATCAATCCCCCACACTAAACTATTGCTAGTCCCTAGCAATCCGATCATATGAAGTAATGAAAGGAATCAAGTATACCCCGTTTCGACTTTTTATTTAATGCGAGAAATTTAAACTGAAACAAAAATAAATAACATGCTTGATTTTCAAAAATGGTATCATGGAACGGGATTCACACAAAATGGGTGTCTCCAGGGAATTGTAATCGTCATCCTCTTTTTATGCTCCCAACTAAGCTTAAACTCAATGTGCAAACGTTTTTGTAAAATGCAAACACTACTTATACTAATAATCTATGTAAGCCGAAACTTAATTTTTCACTCCCACAATTTATTTAAGTTTAGGTGACAGTGCTTGATTTTCAAAATCTTGATAACAAAAATCGACGTTTTTATAAAATTTTGACTAATACTAATTGAAAGATAGATTTAAAATTCAAAACAAGCAAGCTTCAAAATTTATTCAACACATCCAAACTTATTGCATTTTGCAATATCATTCCATTTTTGCATTTTGCAATATCATTCCATTTTATTTATTTATTATTTATTTTTTTTTCATCATCATTTTTTATTTATTTATTTATTTTTTTACTTGTGCAACATAAACAAACGGAGTTTCACGGGAACCAAGACCTTACACCTTCCGGAATAAAGGATCCAAGGGCCGTTACAACGGAGAGTTCCAAGACCTTAACGCCTTTCTGAATTAAGGGTCCAAGGGCCGGTGTAAGAGGGTAGCCAAGACCTAAACGCCTTCCGGAAATAAGGATCCAAGGGCCGATCTTGAACCTTAGCTTTTAGCACATACATTTATTATTTCACTTTTACATTACTATGACATATGCTTGTTTCGAAGTTTAAATAAATCTTTGAACTAGTATTTTTCAAAATCGTATGAAAAAATGATTTTGTGTGTTCAAATGTTTGAAAATAAGCACTAATTAAGTCAGATTAGGAGCTACTGGGAGGAAAAGCCATAGATTACTTATATAAGCTCTAAAGAGAACCAACTACTCTACGCTTAGCATTTTCATTTGCACAAATCGTAAAACCTTAGTCTAAAAGTTAAGGAAGCAGCCAGATCAACATTCTGGCAGAGTCGGGATTCCCTTTGTTCTAACCTAATCAAGACTAACCACTTTTTTCTTTTTCTTTTTTTTTTTTTTTTTTTTTTTTTTTTTTTTTTTTAATTGCAAATTCTTATCTAAAAACGAAAAAAATTTTAAAATTTTTGGCCAAAACGGGGGTACTAGGGCACTAGAAGGTACATATGTGACAAAATTCGAGAGAATTCCCCCCCCCCCCCACACTTAGAATTGAATATTGCCCTCAATATTCAAAGTACTGGCTATTATGCCGACACTTAGAACGTAAAAAGGTAATACTAATAGCCAAGTGTGGAAACGAAATCTCCATTTTTCACAAAAAAAGGTCGAAAAGATATCCCTAGATAATCGTTAGCAAAAGGATAGGATATTGGGCGGCTGGATTGAAAACAGGCGCGACAATCAACACTATCCGAGGGAAACCTGCAAACAAGGGCAAACAACACACAAACAAAGCACAGTAGAGGAATCCCCCCACACTTAGTGTCAGAAAATAGAAAGAAATCAGAAACATGTGTTGTCACCCATGTGGTGCTAATGTTTTTGTTACCCGAGTCACTAGCTTGACTCGACCCCGAATTCATTTGTTCTTGGGGAAGCATGTGGAAAAGAAAATCTCCATCGGACTTTCGTTCAAAATGTTTGGATAAACATTGAAGTACATGAAAGTTCCACTCCGATGAGATACAACCGGCTCAAAAGAATGATAAATTAAGATGCCGGGATCAAAAACTTTGTCCTCATTCCCAAACGAGAGAATGAGAGGACAATCTACCTTATAGGAGAAGAAAGGTAGAAAAACTCGAACGACATATGTGAAATCAATATAATGGCGATCCTCAAAGGGCAACGTCACATATGTCGGAGAAAGAACGTCGGGATTAAGAACCGAGGTCATATCATCAAGATTTGAGATAATAGAGTCCTTGACCTCATCGTTCTCTAACTCTTCATCAAAGAGAGGATTTTTCTTTGAAAAGTACTCATCATCAAATTCAAAAAGAGAATTCGAATAGAATTTGAGACTTTCATTTTGAACATCCTCATCAGAAAGTGATTCGTCATCACTAGAGGAAAAATCATCATTTGAATTGAAAAGAGGGTTAGAAAACGTCCCTGAAAAATCATCAGTAGTGTCAAGAGGATGATCACTACAAATAGACAAATCACATTCATCATCCGATATATCCTCAGACTCACTTGGGATTGGGATAAGGTTCTCAGCACTAGACTTTATGAATTCGTCCGATTCCTTTTCAGGAACAGTGCTAAGATGCTCATCCCCCATAGTAGGTGTTGGGAATAAAATGTTCTAGTCAAAGAGCCTGCCAAAGATGTTAAAGAGCCTGCTAGTTGATTTTTGAAGAGTACGAAGATGTTCTACCAGTACCTTCTGGGTAGATGGTACTGCTAGCTGATGAAGAGCCTGCCAAGCTTATGTCAAGTCGATTAGATATTTTGTAATAGATATTTAGTTGAATTATTAGTCTTTGTACATTGTTATACGTTATGTAGAAGTGATTTAGTCCTCTGTGGTTCACAGAAGAATATGGCAGAGTTGTACATTGGTAGTTGTATTTAATTGTAGGCGCCAATATAGTCAAAGTATAGTTTTATATTCAACCACTTGACAATCTTGTAATAAGATATCCTTATCTTATAAAAGGATATCTTAGTCACCACTTCATGCATGCATCTTTACCAACTATTAACCAAAACCAAACTATCTCTCAAGTAACTTAGTTACTTCAATTCACAAATCCTTTTTACAATCTTAGATTCAAGATTACTTTGTAATCCCGGTGATACTTAGATCATCCGTATTATTTCATCAATAATATTGAATCGTTTTGTGTTAACCAAAGTTGTGTTCTTTGTTCATTGCATTCTCACGTTTATTTAAACTCACCACCTTGTGTTCTTTTAAGTGTGTTGTAGTAGATTCCGCATGCTAAACACATTCAATACATAAATATCTCTCAAACACATTACTAAGATTCATATCCCAAGTGTTTGAACTTCGAACAAAACCGTTCCACAAGTGGTATCAGAGCTAGGCTTGATATTTACTAATTTAAAAGAACAATGGATGTTGAACATATTCAAACAAATGTTGCAGCTAAACTTCCATTACTTAAGCAAAATGAGTTTGAAATGTGGCGACTAAGGGTAGAACAATACTTTCAAGTGCAGGACTATGCACTTTGGGAGATCATTGAACAAGGCAATTCATTTAAACCCCAAATCACCACTACAACAGTAAATGATGCTCTTGTAACAAGAATACAAGACCAACCATCAAATGCAGATGAAAAAATTCAGAAGAGAAATGATCTAAAAGCAAGGAGTATGTTACTGATGACTATTCCAAATGATCAACTTCTGATCTTTAACAAATACAAAGATGCCAAAACCCTTTTTGAAGCTATTGTGGCTAGGTTTGGTGGTAATGATGCTACCAAGAAAACACAGAAAACACTTCTCAAACAACAATTTGAGAACTTTACAGCCACAACCAATGAGTCTTTGGACAGTATGTTCAATAGACTTCAGAAGCTTGCAAGTCAGTTAGCCATCCATGAAGTGATGATAACTCAAGAAGACCTAAACTCTAAATTTCTTAGGAGTTTACCTTCAGAATGGTCTATGCATGTCATTGTCTGGAAGAACAAGCCAGATATTGACCAGATGAGTCTCAATGATCTCTACAACAATTTCAAAATTGTAGAACATGAAGTAAAGAAGACTACTGGGTCAAGTTCAGGAAATATGGCTTTTGTTTCATCCCCAAGCATCTCAAAGGTTGATAATGAAGAAAAAGGTGGCAGAAAAGAAGGTACTGCCAGTACAACCTTTGGTACTGCTAGTACTTCTAGTAGTACCAAATCCATTTTAGATGAAACAATTGGGTGTGCTTTTCTTACATCTCAACACAATGGGTCCGTATTAACTTTTGAAGACCTTCAAGAGATTCATCCTGATGATCTTGAAGTGATGGACATAAAGTGGCAACTTTCACTTTTAAGCATTAGAGCTAAGAAGTTGTTGATGAGGACTGGCAAGAAGATAATGATAAATGGAAATGAGCCTGCTGGCTATGATAAGTCAAAAGTGGAGTGTTACAACTGCCACATGATGGGTCACTACTCTAGAGAGTGTAGAAGACCTAAGAAGCAGGATGACAAGGGTAGAGGGTTTGACAACAGGAATAAAGGAAGCTTTGAGAAGAAAGGAAGCTTTGAAAGCAAGAGTAAGGTTGTTGAAGTTGCTGAGCCAAAAGCAATGGTTGCTATTGATGGCATGGGTTTTGATTGGAGTTTCATGGGTGAAGATGAGTCAACTTCTGATGAATTGACTTTGATGGCATTCTCCACTCCTGAGGTACAAACTATCAAATGTTCTAATAATTGTGAATTTCTTAAAGAATTAGAAATTATAAGAAAATCTTATGATACAGAAATATTAGAACACAGAAAAACCCAACAAACCTTATTTAACCATCAGTGTGGTATGGCCAAACTAGAAAAACAAATCATTCACTATAGAGAAAATGAACTCACATTTTCTGATGCTAAAGCTGCTCTTAATAGATAAATATTTTTGAAAGATTCAGAAATAGAAATGGTAAGGAATGAGTGTACTAAAGTTACATTGGCTAGAGATAATATTCAACTGACTGTTACTAAATTGGAAAATGCTTCTGAGTGTACAAGGAGCATAGTAGAGAATCAGATGAATAAGAGAATAAAATCAGGGATAGGATACAATGAATGTCCACCTCCTTATAGAGGAATTCCTTGTCCTCCAGGATCAGATCTTGCTGAATCAGGTGTGCATGAAGTCATTAAACCATTGGCTAAACCTGTAGTGATAAGTGAACTTTCTGAGAGTGCTAAGAATGCCTCACTCTCTAAGGTGCTCACTGATAAAAGACCAGATGTCCTAATTATTGAAGATTGGGTATCTGATGATGATGAAGATGAGACTATTCCTATCAAAGGAATCAAAGTAGGATCAAACAGTCCTAAGAAGGTTGAAGTTAAAGCTAAGGCTAAAGCTGTTTTGAAAACAGTTGAAAGTTGTAAAAATTGTAATAACAAACCTAGGGGAAGCCAAAGAAATTGGAACAACCTTAAGTCACAACAACTAGGTGATGACTTTGTTATGTTCAATAAGGCTTGTTATTATTGTGGTAGCTTTAATCATCTTCATGCTTATTGTAATAAATGGGTTTCTGGGAGTAAATCAAAGTCTAAAACAAATGTTACTCACCCCAGAAAAAGTTTTGTTAAGTCTAACACCACAAATGTTAAACATACTGTTAGACAAAATAAACCTGTTATTGCAAAACCAACTGATAAGGGTACAAGAAACACTTTCAAATGTGTGCCAAAAGTTGTGAATAGTCCTATTCAAAAGAAATCTGTGGTCAAAACACAAATTTGGAAACCAAAAACCAAAGGTCCTGCTAGACCAAAAGGTCTTGCTAGACCAAATGGTACTGCCAAGATTGGTATTACCAAAATTGGTACTGATAGACCAAAGACCACACAATGGATTAAAAGGGAAAGTGATGTTAAGTCCTCAGCATGTTGGATTTGGAAACCAATCCAATCAAAAGGTGCATCAACAATCCTGAAAAGGTTTGATTTCATTGATGCAAGAGGCAAACCCAAGTCTGTCATGGCTTGGGTACCCCAAGGAAACTAATATGTTTATTCATGTGTAGGAACATTCAACTGATATTGAAGATCAAGGATATGTTGATAGTGGATGTTCAAGGCACATGACAGGCAACATGTCATTCCTCTCAGACTTCAAAACTTTTGATGGATGATATGTTACCTTTGGGGGAGGAATAAAAGGAAAGATCACTGGTAAAGGTACTATCAAAACCAGTAAACTAGATTTTGAAAATGTGTATTTTGTGAAAGAACTTCAGTTTAATCTTCTTAGTGTCTCACAAATGTGTGACAAAAAGAACAATGTTCTCTTTACTGACAATGAATGTATGGTTCTTTCTTCTGATTTTAAGATGCCTGATGAGAGTCAGATCCTTCTTAAAATTCCAAAAAGGAACAATATGTACAGTGTCAATTTAAAGAACATTGATCCTAAGGAGAGTCTAACTTGTTTGGTAGCAAAGGCCTCATTGGATGAATCTATGCTTTGGCATAGAAGGCTTGGTCATGTAAACTTTAAAACAATCAACACTATTGCAAAATATGATTTGGTAAGAGGTTTACCCAAAAAGATTTTCCAAAACGACCAAACCTGTGTTGACTGTCTAAAAGGCAAACAACATAGAGCTTCTTGTAAGCCCAAGACCCAAAACTCTATTTCTCAGGCTTTACATATGCTTCATATGGATCTCTTTGGTCCTACTAATGTGTGCAGCTTGAATGGAAAAAGATATTGTCTGGTTGTTACTGATGATTATAGCAGATTTTCATGGGTTTTCTTCTTAAGATCTAAACATGAAACTAGTGAAATACTTAAAACCTATATCACTGAGGTAGAAAACCAATCTGATAAGAAGGTCAAGGTCATCAGGTGTGACAATGGGACAGAGTTCAAGAATAGGGTTATGGATGACTTTTGCAAGGAAAAAGGCATAAAAAGAGAGTTTAGTGTAGCTAGAACACCTCAGCAAAATGGAGTAGCAGAAAGGAAGAATAGAACACTTATAGAGACTGCTAGAACTATGTTAGTAGACTCTAAGTTGCCTATTTCATTTTGGGCTGAAGCAGTTGGTACTGCTTGTTATGTACAAAACAGGGTTCTTGTGACAAAACCACATAGAAAAACACCTTATGAACTTTTCTTTGGTAGAACACCATCTTTAAGTTTTATGAGACCTTTTGGTTGTCATGTCACTATTCTAAATACAAAAGATCATTTAGGCAAGTTTGATGGAAAAGCAGATGTTGGCTATTTGATAGGGTATTCCTTGCAGAGTAAGGCCTATAGAGTGTTTAACACTTGCACTAGGCTAGTAGAAGAGAATCTTCACATAGAGTTTCAAGAGAAACTAACTAATGTGAAAGGAATTGGACCAGATTGGATGTTTGATGTTGATAGGCTTTCAGAATCTATGAATTATGTGCCTGTTACAGGTACAAATACTAATATTGATGCAGGTTTTGAAGACAATGTTGAAACTCCTAAAGATCAAGATTACGTCTGGATGCCAATTTGGAAAAGTATGGATCTATCTTCAAGTCAAGAAGGACCTTCAAATACAAGAAATGAAGGCAATGAAGAAGATCATGGAACTCAGAATCAAGAGAATCAAGAAAGTGGTGCTAATGACAATGGTACTGCTAGTTCACCAGATGGTCCTGCTAGTTCATGTAATGATACTGCTGAGCCATTGAATGTTCAAATAAATGATTCTTTACCAGAAGAAAGGGGGATTAGCAATCTTCCATCTACATATGAAGTTCCTAAAACACCCAACACTAGAATTCTCAAAGATCACTCAATTGATGATGTGATTGGAAGCATAAATTCTGGTGTTAGAACAAGATCTCAAGTTGGTTTATCTCAAGTCTTATCTTCAGATGAAGAAGGGTTTATCTCCTCTATTTATGAAGAAAAGAATAATGATACTTCCAATATATGCCTGTTTTCATTTTTTCTATCTCAGGCTGAACCCAAAAACATAAACAAAGCTTTAGATGATGCAAGTTGGGTGGAAGCTATGCAAGAAGAGCTTCTCCAATTCCAGATTCAGAAGGTTTGGATATTGGTTGATTTGCCCAGAGGTCATAGGGCAATTGGAACCAAATGGGTATTCAGAAACAAGAAAGATGAAAGGGGTATAGTGATCAGAAACAAGGCTAGATTGGTAGCACAAGGATATACTCAAGAAGAAGGGGTAGATTATGAAGAAGTGTTTGCTCCAGTTGCAAGACTTGAAGCAATTAGGCTTTTCTTGGCCTATGCTTCATTCATAGGCTTCACTGTCTATCAAATGGATGTTAAGAGTGCATTTTTGTATGGTGAAATTGAAGAACCAGTATATGTATCTCAACCTCCAGGCTTCATTGATGCAGAGTATCCAGACAAAGTTTACAAGGTTACCAAGGCTTTGTATGGACTACACCAAGCTCCTAGGGCATGGTATGAAACATTGGCTTGTTTTCTACTAGAAAGTGGATTCCAAAGAGGCAGGATTGATCCAACTTTGTTCATCAAAAGAACAAAGAAAGACATCTTGCTAGTGCAGATTTATGTTGATGACATTATCTTTGGATCAACAAACCAAGACTTGTGTGTACAATTTGAAAAACTTATGCATAGTAAGTTTGAAATGAGTTCCATGGGGGAACTTACTTTCTTTTTGGGTCTCCAAGTGAAACAATCCAAAGAAGGCATATTTATCAGCCAAGATAAGTATGTAGCAGAGATCCTAAGGAAATTTAATTTTGCTGATTCTAAAGTTGCAAGTACACCAATGGATCCAGACAAAGGGCTACTCAAGGATGCTGAAGGAGAAGATATGGATTTGCACAATTATAGATCAATGATTGGGTCTTTGATGTATCTAACATCATCAAGACCAGATATCATGTTCTCAGTATGTGTATGCGCAAGGTTTCAAATACATCCCAAGATCTCTCACCTCACAGCAGTCAAAAGAATCTTTAGATATCTTAAGGGTCAACCTAGGTTGGGTCTTTGGTATCCAAGGGAATCATCTTTTGAATTGGTTGCTTATTCGGATAGTGACTATGCTGGTGTAACACTAGACAGAAAATCCACAACTGGTGGATGTCAATTTCTTGGTTGCAGACTAATCTCTTGGCAATGCAAGAAACAAACAATGGTGGCCAATTCTACAACTGAAGCAGAATATGTTGCTGGTGCAAGTTGTTGTGGGCAAGTTCTTTGGATCCAAAATCAGATGCTTGACTATGGGTACAATTTTCTTAACACCATTATTTATATTGACAATAGCAGTACTATTTGTATCATTAAAAACCCAGTTCAACACTCAAAAACAAAACATATTGAAATCAGACACCATTTCATAAGGGATTGCAATGAGAAAAGGTTAATTCAAGTAGTTAAAATTGATTCTGAAAAGAATTATGCAGACCTTCTCACCAAAGGTTTTGATTTAGGTAGATTCAAATATCTTGTAGGAGGTATTGGAATGATAAATCTTTGAAAAACATATGTTTTTGTTCATAAAATTAACTGGTATTGGATTTTAAACATGGTACTGCTAATTAGTCAAAAGGTCCTGTTAATTCATAATTGGTCCTGCTGATATAAAATTGCTATGTTTTGTTCATATAAAGGCTTGAATGTTTAAAATGCTTTAGATCAAGTGCTTTGCACTTTGTTCTTTTGGTTTGCAACTAACACATTTCAGGTTGATAACAAAACAAGAGTTCTTCCAAACAGAAAGGAGCAACAAAAGTTATATTCATTTCAAGAGAGATAACAATCTCAGGGGAGGAATTGATAGCCCAGAATGGAAGAAAAACCAATTAATGAAAGGAAAGACAAGAGCATACAAGATGATGCAAAGTTGAAAAAGAGAGAGTTAGATCACATATCTAGAAGGGATGAAGCATTTCTCAAGGAGAAAGTTCTATCTAGATCAACCTAAGGAAAGTTTCAACTCAAAGGCATGACATTAGATGATTTCAATTGTTGAACCAATCATCCAAGATACACAGCATCATTGCCTTTTTAAATTTCCTCCATCCAAGGAAATTGCACCATCTTTGGGCCATCATGGCTTTTGGTATTCCACTCACCAAGTTTTTACAAACTAAAGAGTTGGCTAGTCCTTAAGCAAACGGCTTTTGGTAAAGACAAATCAAATCCGTTGATGGTTGATAGTTTACCAAAAACTATATGGTTGTTAACTAACCATACTTAATTGTAAATAGTTAGCTAGTCCTTAAGCAAACGGATTTTGGTAAAGACAACTCAATCCGTTGATAGCTGGTAGTTTGCTAAAAACTATAAGGGATTTTTATAAAACTTTCAAAGGTACTGGTAGTTCAAAATTGGTACTGCTAGTATAAAAAGGTACTGCTATATAGCCGTTGAGCCTGTCAGAAAAAGTTTTAGCCATTAGGCCTGGTAGTTAAAATTAGCCGTTGGGGTAGTTATGTAAATTACTGATGATTATATTATATTATATTTCACATATAAAAGATCTTTTTAACCGCCTATACATTTACTTATTATAATCTTTCTTATTGTCGGTTAAAAGTAATTCTATCATATCTTCTTTCATCAGTCATTATCATAATTCACATACACCTTTCATCTTCTACCAGTACTACCAACAAATCCCACCATCATTTTCAAAATTTTCATTATGGCTTCCACAGTTGTTCTAGATTTTTTCCAACGTCACAATCAGTTAGCATTTTTGGAGAAGTCAGAGGATAATGCCTCATTTCATCAAGTAGTGGACTTTTTAAACAACTCCTACATCAGGTTTGCTTTGCTAGTCAATCCCACTATTTATGAAACACAAATTAAACAATTTTGGAAAACTGCTAAAATTGCAACTTCTGAAAATGGGGAACAAAGAATTAAGGCCAAAGTGGATGGTAAACACTTGACTATTACTGAGTCATCCATAAGAAGACAACTTCATTTGGATGATTCTGATGGTATTAGTCAGTTACCAGATACTGAAATTTTTGAAAATTTACAAAGAATGGGGTATCATGCTGAGTCTAACAAACTCACTTTTCTGAAAAAGCATCTTACTCCACAATGGAGATTTTTGATTCACACAATCCTTCACTGTTTGAGCCAGAAGAAAACCTCTTGGGAGCAATTTAGTGGAAACATGGCTTCTGCTCTCATTTGCTTAGCTACAAACAGAAAATACAATTTTTCTAAACATATTTTTGAAGGATTGATTAAAAATGTGAAAAGTGAAACAAAGTTTTTGATGTATCCAAGATTTATTGGGTGCATCATTGCAAAATTAAAACATTTGTTACTTCCCACAGACTCAATTTATGACACACCAAAACTTTCTCACAAAGTATTTTCAAATATGAGAATTGGTTTTAGAGGGGAAGAAATACCACTTTTTGATGAAATGTTACCACAACATCCAGAAGAACCAACACCATCAGCTGATACACCATCATCTAGTTCTTCACATGGTTACATTTCCCCAACACATCAAACATCACCAATACCATCTCCAGTACCATCAGCAACACCACCAACATCATCACATCATGTATCACAAACCCAATTACCTCAGACAATGCAAGAACTGAAAGACAAGGTGAAGTTCTTAGAAGATGCTCTTAAAAGTCAAAGAAAGAAGTTTTCTGAGATCAACATCAAATTAGTAAAGAGGGTAAAGAGATTGGAGGGTGAAGTGAAGAAGCTAAAGGGTAAACAGTCTGCAAAGGTTGTTTTATCTAGTTCTTCACAGTCAGATGCTGATAGGATAGGTCACTCTTCCAAAAAGGGGAGGAAGGATAGTTCTGAAGATGAGGAAGAGGCTCAATTTGAATTCCATGATGGAACTCAAGTTTATGATGAAGAGCCTGTTGGAGCAGGGCAAGAGCCTGCTAGGCCAGAAGAAGAGCCTGCTAGGATAGAAAGGCTATTGGCTATGGGGTACAAAGGGTCTGCTGAGAAAGTGTACAAGAGAAAGAGGGATTTAGAGCCTCAAGGGAATTTGTTTGTTCAGGGGAGGATTTTTGCTGCTGATGAGCAATCTTCTGCTCCATCACAAGTACCAACTCCAAAGGATAAGGGCAAAGGCATTATGATTGAAGATGAGCCAAAGTCCAAAAAGTTGAAAAGAACTCAGCAAATTCAGATGGCTTTAGGAGAAGAAGAAGCCAAAAGGGTTCATGAAGAAGAGCTAAAAGCACTTGAAGCCTCAAGAATGCTTGCAGTAATGAAAGAGCAGAAAGATGGTGAAGATGCTGCTCAGACTCTTCTTGATACTCAAATTGCTCAAGAAACCTTTGATGCACAGATGTTATGGATTATCAATAATGATCCAATTGTGAAAGGTCAAGCAGCAAATATAGTAAATGACAAAACACTCAATTCTGATGAGAAAACAGAAGCACTTGAATCATTCATCAACAAGAAGTATAAAGAAGCAGCTTTGGCTGACATTTTTGAGAAGATGAAGGAAAGTCAGAAGAGAGGTTTTAAGGTAGGACAAGCTCAGAAAGATCAGGTGATTTTTATGAAAAGGTTTTTGAAAGGTCAGGCAAATTGGACTGACTATCAACTAAAGAAGAAATCTGCTGATGAAATCTTCTTCCTGTATCTACAAGCCTACAAGAGTCTTTACTATAAAGTTCCATCTGATGTACACCCCTCAATAAAGAAGAAGGATGCTCAGAAGAAAGAAGTAGCAAAATTGGACACAGAGCAAGTAAGTAAAATGTTGATTACTTTGCCTACTATCATACATGCTGATCCAATTAGCTGTAGAAAACCTATTATTGATTGGGAGATCAACCATGATAGATTAGGAAAATCATGGAAAATAACAAGGGTTGGGGGTCAGTTTGCTATCTTCAAGAATTTTGATAATTTAGTTAGAGCATGTGACAGAGCAGACTTGGAAGAATTGTGGAATCTAGTGCAGATTAGACTAGACACAACTTCTAGTACAGATGCTAAGGAACAAGAACTTTGGGTAGAATTCAATAGGATGTTTGATCCTGATCCCAAAGATGTTCATTGGAAATTTCCCTATTATGATCCTTCAACAACTTGGGAATTTCTAAGCCATAGCAATATTCATCACCTTTTCACACAGAGTGGGATAGAACTCTTTATGTTGGCTGAGAAAGAGTATCCACTTAGTTATGAAGTGCTTAAAACCATGATCTCCAAGAGATTAAGGTGTGACAAAGATGATGAGAACTCAGAAATTGTTCAGAGTTTGCTGAGGAGCATATCTGAGCAATATGAACGAAAAAGGAAGAACAGAGAGTGAAGGTTTTTGGAAGAGTTCTCTCAAATCCTCAAGGTATGTATTTTATTCATCAGAAACTTGTGTATTTTAATGGAAATAACAAGTTTAGGGGAGGATTGTTGGGAATAAAATGTTCAAGTCAAAGAGCCTGCCAAAGATGTTAAAGAACCTGCTAGTTGATTTTTGAAGAGTACGAAGATGTTCTACCAGTACCTTCTGGGTAGAAGGTACTGCTAGCTGATGAAGAGCCTGCCAAGCTTATGTCAAGTCGATTAGATATTTTGTAATAGATATTTAGTTGAATTATTAGTCTTTGTACATTGTTATACGTTATGTAGAAGTGATTTAGTCCTCTGTGGTTCACAGAAGAATATGGCAGAGTTGTACATTGGTAGTTGTATTTAATTGTAGGCGCCAATATAGTCAAAGTATAGTTTTATATTCAACCACTTGACAATCTTGTAATAAGATATCCTTATCTTATAAAAGGATATCTTAGTCACCACTTCATGCATGCATCTTTACCAACTATTAACCAAAACCAAACTATCTCTCAAGTAACTTAGTTACTTCAATTCACAAATCCTTTTTACAATCTTAGATTCAAGATTACTTTGTAATCCCGGTGATACTTAGATCATCCGTATTATTTCATCAATAATATTGAATCGTTTTGTGTTAACCAAAGTTGTGTTCTTTGTTCATTGCATTCTCACGTTTATTTAAACTCACCACCTTGTGTTCTTTTAAGTGTGTTGTAGTAGATTCCGCATGCTAAACACATTCAATACATAAATATCTCTCAAACACATTACTAAGATTCATATCCCAAGTGTTTGAACTTCGAACAAAACCGTTCCACAGTAGGAGAGTCATCAGGGTTCATAGATTGAAAGACTGATGTGATTGCAATAGACTGAGGGAGTTGAGAAATGATATCGCTCAAGGGAATAGTACTCTCCTCGTCATCATCATCGTCATCAAGCATGCACGCCTGATTAAACAAGAAACGATTGTGTGCAGCTCGTTCTATGGCAAGTAATTCTTCCATAGATTCACCATGACGATCATCTTGGGTATGCCTAACAGCCAAATCTTTAAGTTCATTCCTCACATCATCAAGTTTTTGGAATAAATCTTCGAAAACCAAATCCTGAGGAGATGGCTGAGGCTGAGGCTGAATTGGTTGATACTGTGGAGGTTGGTCATGATACGAATAATCATAATTGTTACAAGGACCATGCTCATAGACAGGCGGGTTCCTCGTTTGACAATCGGAATTACAGTGCGGACCTCCACAGAATTCACAGCAGTAAAACTGTTGTGGTGGTGCATAATATGAAGATGTGTCAAATCCGGACGATGTCTGATTGTTATAAGGGTTTTGCTCATAGACAAGCATGTCTCCCGTTCGACAATCAAATCCCGGATGAGGACAACCTCCACAAAATTCACACAAGTGTGTCTCCATATGATGTTGTGGGGGTTGGTTGAAAAGGTCCGGTGTTTCATTGTAGGGATTTTGGTCATAGACAAACCCGTTTCCCGAATTTACAATGCTACAACCGTGGAAATTTCCGCCACTTGGAGGTCCCCCACACCATTCACAACCGTAGTTGTAAGATGAAGACATCTGGGGCTGTGGAGAGTAGTCGGAAAAATTTGTCGGTTCATTGAAAGAATTTGGATTCTGATCATAAGTAATTGAATTACTTGAACCGCAAAACAAACAACTTCTGTTCCGAATATCATTACCACATCGTTCGCACGTACACCAACGACATGGTAAACCGAAAAGCGGCTCTCCACAACCGACACAAGGAATCAATGATTCCATCAGAATTAAACACAAAGAGGGTTAAGGAGATAGAATAAAACGGATAGAGGGTGAGAAAAGGAATTAAACGAATGGAAAGGATAAGAAGAATATTTTTGGTTTTTTAGAAACATTATAAAAAAAACAAAAAGGAAAATAAATTTTGAAATAAAAATCTTTTTGGTTTTTTTTAATGAGAAAATATTTACGAAGATTCAAAACACGCAATGATAAACGAGATTTAAAAAAAATTCGCGTCAGCCCTCCCCGGCAGCGGCGCCAAAATTTGATTCGTTAAAATCAAGTCATTTTATTTTTCTCCAAAGGTTACAAAGGAAATATGTAACCCGAGGTCGTTATCCCCAACGAGGGCTGAATGGAATTCGTGATCTTGAATCGTGCACGTGTTTGAATGGTGTGAATAAAAGGGATTTTTGGTTTTTTAATCTAAAATGATTGAACATAAAATGAAAACGATTTAATAAACCAAGAAAACGATAATCTAAAAGAGACGTAAAAGAAAAACGCGAATTGACGAGAAACGGGACTGAGAACGAAACTAAAAACGTCAAAATAATAAAATAAAAACTCTACAGGTAAGAAATTATTTTTCCTACATTCTAAATAATAAAATAAAATTTTGGGAAAAAGAAAAATATTTTTTTGACTTTTTAATTAATTAATATGATTTAAAAACTAATTTAAACTATTTAAATGCTTTAAAAATAGAAAATGAAAACAGAAAAATCTGGAAAAATTTAAGTAAATCTAAATTAATATTTAAAACCTAGGAAAAATAAATTCAACAACTTATTGAACCCAAAAAGCTGTTTTGGGCAAATAAGCAGTTTGCAAAATAAGCTAAAGTTTACCAAAAATAATCAAAAGCTAGAAAACTGAAGAACATACTAATTAAAGCTTGAAACATCTGAAAGAGATCAAATAAGCTTATGAAATAAGCTTAATAAGCTGCTGATCAGGCTCTATTGGGACAGAACCAAAATGGGGTGAATAGCCCTTTTGCAGCTTAATTATAAGCTAGTCAGAAGCTTATTTGGGGAAACAAAAAGCAGAAATGGGAAGCTTATACTACTGATTACTCAAAAACTGAATATGCCCAAAATTAACCATCAATGCTATACTAAATGGGACCTAGATCAGATTGTGGAAAACAAAGAATCTGTGCAGGGTAAAATTGCAGATACAGAACAGGTGAGATGGCAGATTTGCAGAGTTAAATAAGCTACCTAAATAAGCTACACATGCAGAATTAAGTTGAAACAGGTTGAGTTGAACATGTAAGCTATTCACAAAACAAAAATCAGACATTAACAACTACTTTAGCTTACTTAGAACTAAGATTAGAAGAAGGCAAAAAAAGGGAAAAAAGTGCAGGGCAGTCTGCTTATGCAGATATGACCAAAACTAATTTAGGCTTAAAAGAACTTTACCCACTACTCCAAGCTATCTAACCTAACTGAATGGGAACTAACAACATCAGAATATTACACAAAAGCATCTAAGTCCTAACAGATTATCAAAACAGTTCAAGAGCTCAAAACCTAGAAAATCAAACTTAATTCCATTAAAAACATAAAGACAGTGGAAAACAAAATAAAAATAACTCACTAACCTAATTTAAAGCTTATCCAAAGTCTTGAGTGTGCACATGAACAGTGGCTATGAAATTTTGACCCATGTTACCCCTATTCCAAACACCACTTAACTTTGACAGGAAATTTATTTTACACTAAAACAGACCAAAAGGCAAGGACTTACTGAAACAGATACACATTTAACTATCATGAGATGTAAAAAAACAACAAGCAAAACCAAATAAGCACAGGCAATAAGCAATAAGCAAAGGTTGACTAATGTTGACTTTTTAATAAAAACTTGAAATTGCATTAACTGAGAATTCAGAATTACATAACATGGAAAATAAATGACAATGAAGATTAACAATTACCTAAATTAAAGCTAAACCTTGAATTCGATTTTAAATTAAAACTACACTAAAAATGTTGGTCTAAAAAACAGTGACCCCCCTTATCTCTTCTGTCTTTTTTTCTTTTTTATATCACTCCAATATGCTTCCTCTGAACCTTCAGAACAAATCCCAATCGTTGGATTTGATTTAATCAATCTGGGCCCTTCGATTCCATTTTGGCAGGAAAACAATTGGGTGGGTTTTAACCTTTTCTGAGTTACGTGGGATAGTACTTTGGAGTAGCTAAGTGTAGAGGTTGGTTGGCGTGTGAAAGTGAAAAGGAGGAGGTGGTGTCAGGAGGAACGAGGAGAGGACATGGTTTTAGGTTTCCTGTTTTGTGGTATTGGCGGGATGGGTGGGAAGATGGTATTGAAGAAGGGTTGACCGGGTTTGACTATTTTGAGTTTTAACTAAAAACTATACGGGGTAAAAAGGGTGGGCTTGGTTATTGTGGGCTAAGGGGTTTAATGGGTTAGGATTTTGGATTTAATGGGTTTAGTGGATAAGGATTTTGGGTATAGGTTTAGTTTTAGGTTATTTAGTGTTTAGGGTATTATTGTTGAAATGGGATAATGTTTAAGGACCAATGATGTAATCTTTGAAAATTGAGGGACCTTTGATGTCAATTCTGAATATCCCAAGGACCATTCTTGTAATTCCTGTAAAATACTTCCAAAGACTTTTCTTGACAAGTTGAGCAAAATCCCGGTCCAAACACATAAATTTCTTCCCCGGCTCCGGCTTTTCACGCTTTTTCCAATCTTGTGCTCGGTTTTTGCCTGTTTTGCCCTGTTTTCGATCCTTTTGTACCTGAAACACATAAAAACACAAACCAATAATATTTGCAGTATAATATGGTCTATTTGGTATTTTTAAGGTCTAAAATGGGCTTAAAATGATGAGTATTTACACACTCATCAATACTCCCCCTTAACATGTGCTCATAAGTGTTTGAAGTAAATTTGCACATGTTGGGTGGAGTCAGCACTTTTAGAATTGATTGATTTTCAGTGAATATGACCGTTGCAAGACACGTTTACATCACTAGTTAAACTAGCTTGAAATTATTACCCATCCAGGTCATATTCAAAGAAGAATCTCTTGAAATCTGTACACTTTACTCAGACAAGTCCTTTGCGAGACACGTTTACATCAATTCGAGGGTACAATCTGAGTCGAGCTCATAAGAGATTTCATCTTTTGGTAACCATATTTTAATCGCATACTTATTCTCCCCCTCAAAAATAGCATATTCATGTTATTTTTGGAAAACTTTTGATTAAAATATGCTTTTTGAGGTTTATAGGAAGAATTGCAACAAGAACTTTCGTGATTTGAACAAAGATATTATATTCAAGTACTCTCCCTTAACAAGGGAATACTTGTTCTTTTGAGCAAAATTTTGAAAAACTTAGAAAATTTTGGTTAATTCTGCTAAAAAGTAAGAAGCTTTCGCTCCTTAGTTTAGGATTAAGGCACTGAAGCATACCTCAGGGTCCTTTCTTTATAAGTACAGGTTGTGCACTATTATCTGTGCACAAGCCATAATAAACAATCATACAAGCAAGTTATATCCATCAAAGAATGTATTCAACTCTTACATCATTCCGTACTTCTGAAGATGGTGTAAACTCGATCAGGTCTTTGGAAATTCTTGATCGGGAATGATGGCCTTCCTCCAACATAGCTCTCAAGCCTCCTCATCTGATCTCTGTAAAATAGCTTTCTCTCGATCTTTAGAATGAACTGATGAACTTCTCTTAGCTGAGAGGCTTTCCACCTGCTGGTCTTGTACAGTTCTTGATCTCTAACTCAAATCACCAACCTATCACGAACCTTCTTGAGCGTTTGGTCACAAAACTTGTGAACCTCTTTGTATCCCATGAAGCAGTTGATTGTAAGATCGCTCTTCTAAACAAACCCGAAAGTTGGTTCTTTCTTCATGGTATACTGGGGCTCATTGTTGAACTTTAGAAGATATAAAACTGGTAAAGTTATGTTGAGCTTCTTTTGATAGCTCTCGACCCCAAGCAGCAAGTCTTCTACACATTCTTGTATAATCTTCCTTCTGATGAAGTGCAGTATTGAAGTGCTGAACCCGTATTGAAGATCAGGAGAGAAGTGTTGCAGTTTCCCTTGAACCTTGATGAGATACATGTCTTCAAGGTCATTCAGATTCAAGTTTGGGAAATCTGCTTCTGAGAATGTGTAGATCTGCTGATCGTGTCTTCTAACCTTGATTTTAGTTAAGAAGGTATAATCAAACCTCTTTTCTCCTTCTAGACTGACTACAGCAAGAATCATGAGGTCACTCATCAATGGAGTTAAAGACTTCTTTGTGAGTTTACTTTTGTACCACGTCTTCCTCTTCTCAAACCAGTGATAAATACCTAGTTGTGCATCTTGATCATACTGCATTTTGTTTGGCACGCAGAGTCTTGTGGCAGTTTCTTCAATTGCGGGTTATGGATAGCTTGCTGCAGGAATCAAAGTTATAGACGTCGCATATTTGGGTTGACAGTTGATACCGTGCACAAGGAGTTCTAGATCGTTGTTGAAGAAGAATTGATAAGGAACCGCAGGTTGTCCAAAAACTCTAATCACCGGCAAAGGCTTCGTCTAATCCGTAATGTGTGAAGAAGAAGTGCTATCAGCTATATGAACATCCGGATTGTTCCAGCTGAAGTCACTTGACATTGCTCGAGCAATGTTCTCCAGGTGGTATTCTAGTTCAGCTGCGCCGAAAGACCTGTCTTTAAGTAAATTGAACGCATGATTCTTGATACGACGAAGTTCTCCTTTAGTCATCTTCTTGATGCGTTGGTCACGTTTGAGTTTTTGCGTGAACTCAAGCGTGCTACCTTCTATCAGGGAGTCTTCATCTGTATGAGGTTGAGCACTTACAAGCTGATCGAACCACTCATTCCTATTTGTTGTGTCTTCATCTAGCCAGGAGACAACAGTTGGTCTTTTGGAAGTTGTCTTCTTGCCAGATTTAGATGGTGTTTATTTAGTTTTGGGAGGAGAAACTGGTTGATCTTTATGTTGTTGAAATTTGAATTCCTCAGTTGCAGTTTACTCAAATTGATGCTAATTTGCTTTAGGTCCAGAGCCTGAAGCCTTGGGTGGTTGAGTGACTGTAGTTGTCGGCCTGAGCTTTGCATGACTCTTTCTCAATATTAGCCTTTATAGCCTCAGTGATGGCTATTTCCTCAGGAGTTGGTGAGGTGATGCTTATTAGTCTATCAAGGAGTTTGAGTTGGAGCTCTTCAAGAGTTGGTTCTTTAGGCTGCGTCGGCTGGGATTGAAAGACAAGAGGAACCGTAGCGACAATGTTCTTGACTATATCTTCAATGTTTGGATCAAGATACTCTTTTACTTTCTTGGAAGCAATCTTGGGAAAGTAATTCTTCACGTACCCTTTAGTATTTCCCTTGATTGCTATGAGCATCCGTTCTTGAACATCGTCGGTCAGGAACTCATCAATACGAGCTTTGGTTTTTTGTAGCTCATTTACTTGTCCGACAAGGCTAGTGACCATATTGGTTATGGTTTTGACTTGGTCATGTAGCTGGTTGTCGTTCTTGACATGTGCTAGCTTTGCTGCCTTTTTCACCCTTTCGGACGCCAGGGAGATTAGATCATCCCTTTTGAGCCTAGTTATCTTCTTGGTTTTCTAGCTTGTCATGATTTTTGTTCCTTTTGTTGTTGCTTTTGTTGATGGTGGTGACATGTGTGTGGATGATTCAGGAGGTGGTTGAACTTTGGGTGGAGATGCCTGCTGAGATGCTGGAGGTGTTTCATGAGCAATTAGTGGAGAATGTGGAGGAGTGGTTGGTGGTGTTTGAATGTATCTGTCGGCTTCCCTTTCCTCAGCCAACCTTTCTTCTTCTTTCATCTTCATTTCTAATTCCAGTTCCGCAGCAGCTTTATTGATCTCTTCCTCATCAGTTAACACCTTTTCTGTTTCTTCATCCTCATCCATATCGAAGCCTTTTGCCTGTTCATCTTCCTCTTTTTCTTCGTCATTACCGGGTTGATTAACCAGATCTGACTGAGGTGGAATAACTTCTTTTTCAACCCCAGACCCATCGGGTTGATTAACTGGATCAGGGTGAGGTGGAGTAATGTCTTTAACAACCCAGACCCCCCGGGTTGATTAACCGGATCGTCATAGGTCTGGTCTTCACCAAAGTCTCTGGCTAATTCTGCTTCTATCCTCATTTGTTCTTCCAACGTCATCTGCTTCCGCCTTTTCTGATCAACTTTGTAGGACTCACGGCTCTCTTCTAGTGCAATCTGTGTAGCTATATCTTCTTTATAGATTATTGGTTCTTCACCTGTCTCCATTACAGAATCGGATCCCTCTTCCTCAACAATCTTTTCTTCTTCTGGTTCGGGCTTAGCTATCTTAACCGAAACTCTCCTCTTAATGATTTTAGGAGCAGACAGTTTGATTTTCTTGGATATGCTAGAAGCGCTGCCTGACATGCTACTTTCCTTCGATCGGGTCCTAGCAGGAGAAGGCTCATCATCGTACTTACAGAAGCCAACATGTCCCTCATTGAATGCTTGATCATAGCTTTTGTAAGCTTTAGTTTTCTGGACCTTATCAATCAGAAGAGCTTCAGGTAGTCTCTTCCCTTGTTTTTGTGTGCTGCCTTTAGGAATGTAGATTGAACTGATGGTCTTGTCCATTTTGAATAGATGCATGTGTTTTCGGTCTTCAAGACGCTGAGGGATGTCTGTGTTGTCGTCAAGTAGATGACAGATGAGAAGCTTGGTGTAACGAACAAAATGGGATTTTGGTTAAAGGTTTTTGAATTTGTTAGACGATATCCTCCCAGATAAGTTGAGCATAGTCAATCTGTTTCTGATTAACTATTCCCCAGAAGATTTGAAGATGAGACAGACGGGGGTTCTCGTGACCACTTTCCCTTCCGGAGACAGATCAGGCCAAGATGTAGTATATCGTTCTCCAAGGTTGTGGGATGAGCTTGGCTTCAACCCTTGAGAATCCTATCAATGGTTTGTCTGGTTGTACATCGTAGCCTATCTCTACAAGAAAGTTGAGAACTTCTTCTTCAGTAGGTGTTGGATAGAATTCCTTGGCAGGTTCAGGAGCTTCTGGTAATAGCAAAGCCTTGCGGAGGTAGTTTTTATCAACAGTTACTTCCTTTCGGTCTAGCTTGCATGTGAAATATTCCTCTCTCAAGTCTAGCTGTATAGTGTTCCACATTTGATGAATGTAGAATTCGGGAACCCTAGCTGACTTGTCCAGCATACTCCCGCACTTGTTCAACTTGAGAACCTCTATTGCTATCTGACAGTTGGTTTCGCACACTTGACCTTGTGAAATTCCACCCTTGCATTGTTCTTGCCAATTTCAATATCGTAGTCTTGTGGAAGGATGTCAGCCTTTGTGAGCATTAGGAGTGGTTGTTGTGCAGCCATTTGAGATATCTGAAACATCAATCAAAACAGATTTGTAGGATACATGAAAGTTAGCAAATAGTTAATCTTGTTATCATTCATGTGATCATTTTGGTTGCTTAATTTGATTTACATGTTTAAGTATAGCAATTTACATCTTTGGACATTGTGTTGATTATTGGTTAAAATTGATTTTCTTGTAATGTCCATTGAGCAATTTCGACAGTTTGTGACTTGTATGAATTTTGATAGTTGAATTGTGACAGATGACAATTTTGACCAATTCCGACACTTTTACAAATTCCGACAGATTTATGGTCTAATTTCGATGATTTTTGAATTTCGATGACTTTTGACCAATTCCGATGGAAAAAACTTGAATTGCGATGAGTCATGTCCAATTGCGATGGAAATCTGGAATTGCGATAAATTTGCCCAATTGCGATAAAATTTTTGAATTTCGATAAGGTTTATGCAATTGCGACAACTTTATCCAATTTCAATAGATTTTGCAATTCCGAAAAAACTTATCCAATTTCGACGGATTTTGCAATTTCGACAATTTCTTATACAAGAAATTGCGACAAACACTGTAGACGTACATTTTCTTGGTTCTTTGTCGAATTTTGGTTTTCCTGTCCAATTAAATGAATTCACAAGTTATATTCTGCTTATCTAAACCTTGTTTATCAAATTAACACGCAACAGCTCACAATTTCGACAAACCCTATTCTACGAATTATCGGAATTCACAAAAAACTTTTTAGAAGTTTTTTTGATTGATTCCAACATATTCTTATGATGTTCCTGAGTTCTTTGGTCCGTATCTTAACACTTTTTAACCATAATATCGAAGGATTGAACTTGTTCGAGTTCATCTTAAACCCTAATCATCTAATTAGGCTACAACACTCTTATATCAATTTCCCCAATTTTGAACGCATAAACTCTAATTTATGAACATGCATCAATTCGTGTTTCTGGGTTCAATTAAGGACTCATAACATGATTAGGACACAATTTCGACCATTTACCACCATTCAATTTCGTCTTAAACACACAAAATCATATAAAACCCGAATCGACATAAACCCTAAATCTATAAGACTTGATTTTGAAAGATTTAGCCGTTGGATCTTAAAATCCTTGAAAACCATATCTTAAAATCATGTAAACAACGTTTAAACACTCACAGATTTGAAGATTCTTGCTCAGGTTTGAAGTTTTAATTTCGGCCGTGGATTGGTTTGGTGAGAAATAATTGCGATAGGTGAAAAGGAGTAAATATTGCATTAACTGTGTTTCGGATGCAGTTAATGCAATTTTTACTTTTGTATTGTTATTCAACTTTTACATATTTAGTCCCTTAACCACATTATTTTACAAATAGACTCCTTACTCACAACTTATAACCTGGACTTAGCATGATTTTTTACTAGAACAATTTAATACTCCCCCTTGACTTATGAGTATTTAGAAAAAAAATTTAAGATCAAGGAGGGTATCACACAGATGATACTACCACCATTTTGTAAAGCAACATTATTAAGAAAATATGCAAGTACAAATTTTAATGAAAATTTTAAAATTAGAATTTCATTCTCCCCCTCAACCACTTGTTTAGTAAGAATTGGTAAATTGTTGAAATGAACAAAGTGTCGATGGAAATTTTGTACTTGCAATTTTATTTTTTTTAATTATTTTTTTTAAAGAGAAAAAATAGAAAATCTTTTTGTGTTTTGGATAAAATATTTACAAAGATAGTTTTGGTGTTTGACTTTCTTAATTGTTTGTAAGAAAGTTGTTTAAATCCTCTGGAGTCAAACACCTCATACCAATCTGGTGAACTAATTCTACAAATCTTGCATGGGGCAAGGCTTCGGTGAATAAGTCTGCCAGTTGGTATTCTGTACCCACAAAATCAAGTTCAATAGTACCCTGTTTCACATGTTCCTTGATGAAATAGTATCTGTTGGGAATTATATTTGAGTTGATAAGACAAAATAATGAAAGATGAGGGACTTATGGAGACAAAGGATGAAACTTCACAAAAGGAAAAGATTACTACGAGATCTTTTATATTTTTAGTATATATCCTTTGTAACCCTAGTATCTCTATTATATAAAGAGATACAGGGATTGATTATTAGTGTGTGTGAAAAGATGTAGACGTCTAAAGAAAGGTGTTTTGTGTCTAGGCATCGAGTTCCTACAACGGATGCCTAGGTTTTGTATTGTTAGTGTTAGGAGATGATGGCGAAGAACCTTAGTGATAATAATAATATTCTTTATGTTATTCCGCTGTGCTTATTATTATCATTGTGCTTATTGTTTATCCTAGATCAAGGTCTAAACAACCTAGAGTCCAAAAACAGTCCAAGAAATTATTTGATGATGGCGTACATAAGTTCTACAGGTGGTATCAGAGAGGGGGGCTCTCGATCTAGGGATGTTACAAGGTTCATTGTCGATAGAAAGCAGTTTTGAATATTAAAGGTATCGTAATTTTTTTATGCTGCTGTAAATCGATTCACTTTATTGGCGACAAAGGTATAAATTGAATACAGTTGTTTTTTGGTTTGTCGAGAGTGGGGCAATGCATCATGGGATGTTCTATTCATTAATTAGTATTATCCTTGTACTGATTTATCATGTTTTGTCGCAAGTGATTTAATTGGTCGGTGCTTATTTAAATCGGGTTTAAGTTGTACATTAAAGGCAATCTCGTACTGATTCTAAGGCTAAAGGGAGTGGGGCTACCCAACTAAGGGGCGACTCGCGACACGTGGCGCTGAGTCAGCAAGTTGGGTAGCCTCCAAAAAATGAGGGAGTGGGGCTACTCAGGAGGGTGGGGCGACTCCTGACACGTGGCACTTCTAATGATTGATTTTTTGATTGATTTTTCAACTTTTTTTTTTTTCAACTTTTTTTTTCATATTATATAAATAATAACTAAAATTACTTATTATATTAAAAAAAACAATATCACATAAATAATAATTCTAAAACATAAATATTACTTAAAAATTAATACAAACATAAATATTGTTCATAAAACATAAATAATAATCCTAAAACATAAATATTACTTAAAAATTAATAAACTACGCATCCCGATATTTTTGAATAAGATCTTGTTTCGCTTTTTCCATGATTGATCTTTCGGGTTCTGGAAGATAGCTGTAGTCAGTGCTCAACACTCTCAACTCGGCAAGCTTTATTTTACTTTCCTTTGCCTCCAACTTTCGATCCCCATACTCCAATCTTTTTGCCGTGAGATCCATCAACCCTCTCAATTGACCCGAAATATCATCCAAAGCATTATCCATCTTCCCCTTTCCCTTGCTCGACGAACCCCCCACACTCGAACTCGATTCCCTACTCGTGTCTCTTCCAACCGGCCGTTCCCGAAACTCCATCTTTTCATCCTCATCCTCGTCCACTGAGTTAAGATCGAAATTCACACGAGCATCCGATTGTGGGTCATGGGCCAGATTGATATTTGACTTATTTATGCTGCTATAATTAATACGAGATGTTGCTTGATACTCCCTCCGTCTCAATTTAATTGTCCATATTTCCTTTTATGGATGTCTCAAATTAATTGTCCACTTTTCTTATTTAGTAAAAACTAGAGAATCTAGTGGAGGAATATTCCATTTTAGTTGTTGAAAATTAAAGTGGCCCCACTTTTATTAAACTTTGTGTTTTCTCTCTCCGGACAAATAAATTGAGACGGAGGGAGTATGAATTTTAGTACTACTGCTCAAAGAAAACTTTCTACTGCTGCAAAAATTGTTCATGCTGCTCGTTTATATGATTCTACTGCTAGCTTTGATCATTCTGCTGCTCGATATAATTTATTCTACTGCTATCGATGTACGTTAATTCTGCTGCTAGTAGTGTTTGGTTCGATATAGATGCTTTAGTTACGAGCAGTGAGGGGAAGTAAGTATGGATTTATATGGTGATCACACACACAGGGGAAGTTCACATACACATGAGTTTGGTTTGATTTCAAAGTTTAAAATATTCGTTCTTGTTACACTTACTGTTCGAACTTTGATGATGATTGATGATTGGTAAAGGTAGTTATCATGTTCAGGGGAAGATTACTATGGATACTTTTACATGGTTTCTACTGGTTATTCAAAGAACTGTTTACATTGTTTACTACAGCTTGATATCGTATATTATTGTTGTCATCTTTCAAACCTAATGCGGAATTAGGATGCTCATTCATAGATGGTACAACATGGTGTTCGTTATTAATATTGATTAGTTATTCGACAAGTTCTTTCAAATGTTTAACATATGGGTTTCAGGGGAATCTTAAGTGTTCAAATGATTAACCATTTATATGCTACATCGAGGTGAAGGTTTTCATGATTGTTCGTTGGTATTTTTACTGAAGATTTGGGATTTTTCTGTCTTGGATTAATTTATAAAAGAAAGCGTTTTGGTGTTCATTAATGGAGGGCGATTCAAGACATTGGGAGACTAAGTCGGATGTATGGTACTGGCTCGTGGTTATGAAGATCAAGGTTGCATACTTTTCGTTCCCTATTTGATGATGACAAAAAGGGGAAGAAGATTTATTTTGAAGATTGCAACTTAAAGATCCTTGATGATATGCATGGCTTAAGGGGAAGTTCATTTATCTTTCATACATATTAACTTCAGGGGAAGTTTGTGCTTACATGGTTTTTTCATTATCAACTAGGGGAAGATTGTTGGGAATTATATTTGAGTTGATAAGACAAAACAATGAAAGATGAGGGACTTATATAGACAAAGGATGAAACTTCACAAAAGGAAAAGATTACTACGAGATCTTTTATATTTTTAGTATATATATCATTTGTATCCCTAGTATCTCTATTATATAAAGAGATACAGGGATTGATTATTAGTGTGTGTGAAAAGATGTAGACGTCTAAAGAAAGGTGTTTTGTGTCTAGGCATCTTGTTCCTACAACGGATGCCTAGGTTTTGTATTGTTAGTGTTAGGAGATGATGGCGAAGAACCTTAGTGATAATAATAATATTCTTTATGTTATTCCGCTGTGCTTATTATTATCATTGTGCTTATTGTTTATCCTAGATCAAGGTCTAAACAACCTAGAGTCCAAAACGGTCCAAGAACTTATTTGGTGATGGCGTACATAAGTTCTACAGTATCGAAGTGTAATGTGTTTGGACTTCGAATGCTGAATGGTGTTGCATGAAATGGCAATAGCACTCTTGGAGTCGCAGTACATGGGAATCTTGTTGAAGACATAACCATAGTCCAACAGTTGTGATCTCATCCAGATGACTTGAGTACAACATGATGACATGGCTACATATTCAGATTCTGTAGACGATAATGATGTACAATCTTGCTTCTTTGACTGCCAAGACACGGAACTGCACTCCACCAGATGTACTTTTACGAGTATCTAAACATCCTGCATGATCAGCATCTGAAAAAGCAATTAGTGCAAAGCCAGAATCCTTCGGATACCAGATCCCCAAATGAATGGTTCCCTTTAGGTATCGAAGGATTCTTTTAACCTCAGAGAGGTGTCTTTCAGTAGGTCAAGACTGATAACGGGAGCAAAGATATGTTGCAAATACAATATCTGGTCTGCTGGCTGTTAGATACATGAGTGACCCAATCATACTACGGTATTTGGTAGGGTCAATTGGTGTCCCATGTAAATCAGCATCCAGCTCTAGAGATGATGCAGACATAGGAGTATTATATGTGTCACAACTTGTCATGCCATGTTTCTTTAAAATCTCTAGAGCATATTTGGACTAGTTTAGAAAAATACCACGGGGGGATTGATGAAGTTGCAGTCCCAAGAAGAACGTAAGTTCACCCATCATAGACATCACAAAGTTTTGTTTCATTAGTTTAGCAAAAGCATTTGAGTACTTTTTATGTGTTGAACCAAAAATGATATCATCAACATAAATTTGCAAAATTAAGATGTCCTCCCCGTGTTTTTGTATAAGTAGTGTAGGATCAACAGATCCTTTTGTAAAGTGATTAGCAATGAGAAATGCGGACAGTTTATCGTACCATGCCCTCGGAGCTTGTTTAAGGCCATAGAGGGCTTTGTTTAGCCTGTACAGATGGTTTGGATGTTCTGGGTCGACGAAGCCCTCTGGTTGTGTGACGTACACTTCTTCACGAAGTTGTCCATTCAAGAATGCAATCTTCACGTCCATTTGATAAACGGTGATGTTCTTGTGGGCAGCATATACCAGAAACATGCAAACAACTTCAAGTTTAGCCACTGGTGCAAAGGATTCTTCAAAGTCGATACCTTCTTCTTGACTAAAAGCTTTGGCAATCAGACGAGATTTGTTACGAATAACTGTTCCATCAGCATCCAGTTTGTTTTTCAAGATCCATTTTAATCTAACAACGTAGACTCCATCAGGTCTTTCTACCAGTTCCCAAACTTCAAGACATTTGAATTGATCAAGTTCTTATTGCATTGACTCAATCCAATTGTCGTAAGGTAAGGCTTCTTTAATATTCTTTGGTTATGCTTAATAGACGGTAAGTGCATAGATGCATGTTTCACCATCTGTGTGGAGTCTTTTCCGTGTCATGGCTGGATTGTATGGATTGCCAATCACATTCACTAAAGCGTGATCTCTTGTCCATTTGTGGGTAGAAGGGTAGTGTTGAAAATTGTTGTGCATATTTGACGGATCCAGGTTGCTTGTTGATGACTCAGAAATATCAGGAACGGTTGGAGCCGGAGCAAATGGATTGAAGAATGCATTTTCGTCATAATTTACGGGTGTGGGTACTTCTTGAGGTAGGAGGGGATCTCCAGCTGCAGTCTCAGTATTAGGGGCAGTTTGTTCTACTGTTGAAGGTGCATCTGCAGCAACTGATGTTGTTGTAGTCGCAGGTGTATCAAGTACTGAAATTTGGGCAGGTTGTGCAGTGTAACTAGTGGATACATCTGGTGCACGATTAAAAAGAGAATCATCAAACAGTGGAGCAAATAAGTCTTCTAAATCCTTACGGTTGAGAGAGAGTGGTGCAGCTGATTGATTAGGGAAGTTTAGACGGTTAGTTGTGGGTCCTAAGCTCTTTTGCTCAGAAGCCATTTCTGTGAGTCATCAAAATGAGCGTGTATTGTCTCTTGAATTTCTCGAGTGCGACGGTTCCGGATATGAAATCCTTTAGAATTCTCACAGTATCCAAAAAAGATTCCAATATCAGCTTTGGCTTTTAGTTTTCCAAGGTCATCATGATCTTTATTTGGGTAACAGAGGTCCCCAAATACATGAAAGTAGTTTATGTTCGGTTTACGTTTGTGAACAAGTTCATATGGGGTTTTGTGGTGCCTTTTGTTGATCATACAACAGTTTTGAGTGTAGCAAGTGGTTGAGACAGCTTCAGCCCATAGGTAATCAGGTAATTGAGCGTTTATTAACATCGTCCTTACAGCTTCCACTAACGTCCTGTTGCGTCTTTCGACCACTCCATTCTGTTCGGGACTTCTGGCAATAGATGTTTGGTGTTCAATCCCTAATTTCTCAAGGTACTCACGAAGAGTGTTATTCTTAAATTCGGTTCCATTATCTGTTCTGACTTTTCTAACTATATTGCGGAGCTGAACCTGAATTTTAGTGAGAAAGGTGATGATCATCGAGGGAGCTTGATCTTTGGTTCATAGAAAGTAGACCCAAGTCCATCTAGAAAAATCATTGACGATTACCAATATGTAGCGCTTCCCGTTGATTGTTTGAACACGCATCGAGCCACACAAATCCATAAGGAGAAGTTAGAGAACATGATCAGTACTGTGCTCGGTTTTAGAAGGAAAATGAGCATGAGTACTTTTCCCTTGTTCACATGTTGGACAAAGGTGATCTTTAGCATACCAAAATCTTGGAAGACCGTCGACTAATTTATAACGAGCAAGATCTGTCATTGTCTTGAAATTCAAATGGGATAGTCGTTTATGCCATAGCCAGGATTTTGTAGAGTGTGCTTTGGAGAGTAAACAGATGGGAGAAGAAGCGGTCATGTCAGACATAGAAATGGTGTAGAGACTCGTTCCTCGTTTGCCCGTCATGAGGTCGTTTCCTTTAAGATCACAAACAAAGAAAGTTTTCTCCCTAAAAGCTACTTCCAAATCACCATCACAAAATTTCCCTACTGAGAAAAGGTTATGTCCAAGGCCTTCAATGTAGTATACACGGCTAATCTCGATGTTTCCATTAACATAGTCCCCATAGCCCATTATAGCGGCAAAGTGATCATTCCTGAATCTGACAGTTCCTATGAACTTTGCAACAAAATTTACTAGAAGTTTGAGGTTGCCTGTCATGTGTCGGGAACATCCGCTATCAACAATCCAAAGTACAATTTGAATCACATGCATCACAAGTAGACAATGCAGATCGAGAGACGGTAACGGTGGAACCCGTTGGGTTAGTAGTACACTTATTAAGCATTTTAGGTAACCAAGTAAAACTCGGTTTCCTCTGTAGCCAGCGTTGCCATGTCCAACTAGATTCTGCTTTCTTCTTAGTAAATGCACTAGGTGATTGGATTGTTTTCGTAGCAACTATGGTTTTGTCTACGGCAGTCTTAGAAACTACATTTGGCGGTTTTCCTAATATTGACTTAGCAGCAGTAGTGGCCTAGAGGAAATGCCATTTGTACATTTCTGATTACGAGACAAAAAAGTCTTTGCAACACAGTTTTTATGATCACCAGACAATATACTTGTACGACAAAACACACAAGAAGCATCAACATTAACATCATTCATAACATTCATAGTCAGCATTTGTTACATCATGATTAGAATTACAGGTTTTAAAGTTTGATTTTACATCAGAAACAACATGCTTTTTATTCAAATTCCTAATGTGGTTTTCTACTTCTTGGTCTTTAGGTGTTCCACTCTTGCTTTGCCAGATACTAGTCTTCTTTTTGTTCTTTTTAGTCTTGGATCTGCTAACTCTAGGAGGGGTGACTATTCCTGTAGAAGTCGAAGCATTTACATTAGTTGTCTGAGGGGATGCTTTCTTAGGTGTTTCATCTACTTTATACATTTCTGGTGCAATCACATTCTTGTGAACAAATTTCCCTTTTTCAAGTAATTTGATTTTCTCTTTCAATTCAATGATGATGTGGTTCTTTTGTTGAATTTTGGAATCAAATTCTCGATTTAAGCGAACAGTGTCATTTCTATTTTGACAAACTTCATCAATATCCTTTTCATATTCAAGAATTTGATAAAACAACATTTTCTTTTTCAATATTCTGAATTTTGGAAGCATGACTGTTTTAAAAGGACATTGATTCTTTTTGACTTTGTAATTTTAACTCAAAGTCAAGACACTTAGTTTGACACCATTGCAATTTTTTATTGAGTTGAAAATTTTCTTTTGACAATTGATTTTGCACATCATCATTGATGTTGTTAATTCTCTCATTTTCTTTTTTCAAATTCTCAATTTCAAGTCTCAACATCCCAGTATTGACAGAATGAGCATCAACAAGCATTGCATTACAAGACACATAAATGGAATTCCTGAACACAGATATAACATCAAAACATAGAACATTTTCCAAGAGTTGATCTGCTTGTTTTTGCAAAGCTTTGTTTTTACATTTTTGTTTTGAGATCGTTTTTTCCATTGCATCGAAAATGTTTATCATGGATGCAACCTCTGATTGAAGTTCCTGTTCCCAATGTGTAGCACAAAGATGCAGGTGTTGAACGTGTGGCAAAAATTGTTTTTGAAAAACCTCTCTCTTTTCTTTTTCATAAGGAGAAAGAAAAGTAGAGACTTTTATCTCAGAATTACGTTCAATTGCTTGTTCCAAAAATGTTATGTCTTCTATAAAAGTATTAAAATATCTAAGGACAAGACATTGTTTTGGCAATGGTGCAATTACAACTGAATTTAGTAAAGGACCATTGACTTGTGCTACCGTGTTCACATGACCAACTTCAGAAGAAGATTCATTTATTTGCATTGAAAACCGTGATTGTTCTGTTTTATCTTGTTGTGGAGCGAAGGTGTCACTAATATGAGGTACTTTTGAGTAATCAAATGGTTTATTAAATTTGACATAGCTCATTTTAGATCGACTCTCTTCGTCCTGTTCCATTTCTTTTTCACAATTATAAACAACAACATGCATAATAGAGTCATCAAACAGATGTTCTGCACTATATAACTTCGGATTTTCCTTGAGTGCTTTTTGTAAAAAACGTGGTTTGTCATCCCCAATAGCAAAGCCATATCCTTGGGGATTTTGTTTTAGAGTAAATTTCTGAATGGTTGTTACTGACTCACCAGTTTTATACACAACTTTTTGAAACTCTTTAAGTTTACTTTCCAACTCAACAATTTCCTCAAGATAGGAATCAACCCGTTTCCTTGATACTTGTTTGTGTTCAGAAAAATTATCTTGACAAGTGGACAATTCTGTTTTTGTTTTTGAAAGTTCAGAGTGTAGGAGGTCAACTTGTTTTTGAAAATCTAATCTTTCTTGTTCCATTTATGAAATCAAGTCATTTTTGGAAATAGTTAATTCTCGTATCTGATGTTCTAGCTCTTGTTCTTTCACATAAGATTGTTGGAATGCAACTTCAAAACTTTTTTCCCGTTTTTCTTTTGTTTCATAGTTTGAAAGTTGAAGTTTATAGCACTTAAGATCCTTAGTCAATAATTCAACTTTTGCTTTTAAATTTCTATTTATCTCATTGCATTTATCAATTTCGGATTTCTGTGAGTCCAACTGGGTTTGGGTGGTCAAGAGCAAGGTCATGAGTTCTAGATCTGGACCAAGCAAAATATCATCTTGTTCAAGTTGATCATTATTATCATCATCAAGAGGATCTTCAAATGTAACAATCGGGTTAATTTGATCTTCATCAAATGTAACTACTGTGTTTATTTGGTCATCGACTTGAGGAGATAAGAATGAGTCATCTTGACCAACATGCTCTTCAGCTGATGTATATGCAGAGGGGGATACGATTTCATGTATGAGACATATAGAATCAGATGCTTGAGACAAGCCATCTGTATCATATACCGGGCCTGTTTGACTCATGTGCATCTCTTACATATTGGCTATCAACATCACGGCTGCATTGGCTTCCAGATCTTCCATATCATCATCAGAGTAAGCATTAGCCATGAAGTAGTGTTCCTTTTCAGTAAGTGTGCCCCCAGCTTCATCCTTAAGAGCAAGAAGTAGAGCTTCCTTGTGGTACGCACTGCCTCTTGTCCTCGGTTTGGGGCAAGCACTAGCCAAGTGACCTTTCCCTCTACAGTTGTAACATTTGACCATTGTGTTTGCAATCCCTTGATTCCCTGTTTCAACAATCTCAACACTTCTCTATGGAGTACCAGCACTGTTTTACTGCTTCCTGCTGAATAAAAACTCTGACCAGTTCCTGAGTTTCCCATGTAGCCTCCTGAACCATTTCTTCCATAAGCTCTGTTCTGAATCTCAACTCTTCCATTTTGGACAACAGCTTGATTACGAGTATTGGATGAAGTACGAAGACGGTTGTTGGATTTGTTGGAAAACTTGTTGAAAGCTAGAGCAATTAAAGAAACTCCCTCATTCAATTAATTGAAAGCATCATCTTCATCACTGTTGACATTTGAGTAAAGCATAGTATCTGTGTTGTTATAAGGAACCAGTTGATTGTCAGATGATTGCGGTGTAGATTTATATGGAATGATTTGATTCGATGAGGTTTGTTGAGGATGAGCAAAGGTTTGTTGTTGTTGACCAAAAGCCTGATTCGATGGTGGAGCAAAATGTGATTGAGCTATCAATGCTAGTGAGTTTGGAGTTGTTGACGGTGAATAACCTCCACGAGCAGCTCTATCTTTATCAACCTCTGAATGATGATGCTTCAAATAATCATACAACAACCCATAAGAGTCGTTGTGTAGATTCTTTGCTTGACGAACAAAAGTAACATACTTCTACCAGTCAGGACTAAGATAACTGAGGAACTTTGTGTTTACTGCGATCCTGGGTAGAATGATGTTGTGCCTGTCCAAGTCGTTTATGATGTTGGTGAACCTATGGTAATAAGACTCTAATGATTCTCCAGCTTCAATCATGAACATGGTGTATTCTAGATAGAGTTTTGATTCCATATCTTCTTGGTTCAACTCAGTTCCATCCATGAGAAGATGAACGTGTTCCTACATGTCCTTAGCAGTCTTCTGTGCATCAATACTTCTAAAGATAGGATTAGGAATTCCTTGAAGGACGTAGGACATTGCAAGTTCATTGGCTTCTTTTTGAAGTACTTGTTCTGCTGTAAGTTGAGCATCAGGAACAGGGGTGACAGTTGCTTCTCTTGGAGGAATGGCATTTGGATCTCCTGGAACCGTTGTTGTAGGCACTCGAAATGGTCCTTCAATGATTGCCTTTTTCAGGTATTTTCCATGCGGTTTCTTGAGCTCAATGAACCGTAAAATATCGACTTGCCCATTGCATGTAATTACCCGGAGTAAGCATAGGAGGTGTGTCTAAGGATCCAGCCTCGTGTCTTGATAGTTGACTACTTATTGCTTCACACATCTGATCAAACCAGTGAGGATGTTTTGCTGGAAGTGGGTAGGACTGCATTGGTTGTTGTTGATATGGTTGTTGTTGAGGGACTTGTTGTTGAGGGAAAACCTGATGTTGTTGCATAAAGAGTTGTTGTTGAGGATATTGTTGTTACTGATGATACTGCTGTTGTTGATTGTAGAAATAGTTGTAGTTCGGTGGTTGAGACATTCTTGTGTTCTTGTGGATCTTGTAGACAATTGAGATATGTGTTATGAGTTATATAGTTTGGTTTTGGTTAATTGTGAATTTAGATGTTTTTCTTGTTCAATTCTGACATATCACTGTTCACAATCAATTCCGACGAAACACTGTTCACAGTTGCCAATTGTGATGAGGTTGTTGAATTGCGATGGTTTAACTGAATTCCGATGAAATATTACAATTCTGATGGATTTGTCCAATTCTGACAAAATGGCTGAATTCCGATGGACTATTGAATTTCGATGAATATGGGAATGGCGATGGACTTAGCAATTGCGACAGAAGTTTAAAATTCCGATTACTTATCTGAATTGCGATAGAACTTGGCAATTTCTATAACGTATCTAAATTGTAATTCCGATAATTTTCTCACTACCTTATACTAGATAGGAGATTTGCCTCAAAGTCGAAGTATTTTCATAAGCTTATACAAGCAAGGAATCTACTAAGTACCAATTCCGATAAACCCTTAAGTTTGCAAATCTGATAAACCCTTTTTGAGCAATTCTGATAAACCCTAATGAGCAATTTCGACAAACCCTCAAAACGAATTCCGATAAACCCTTTTTCATCAATTCTGATAGAATGCCAGATCAAACAAATCAATTTTTATGACTCAAAAACGATGTTTTAATTGACTTTCTTTTGTTCAAAACATTTAAAAACACTTAAATAATAAGAAAGTTACAAGCTTTAACATTTTAAACACAATATGGTGAATTCCGATAAAATGCAACTAATGAAATCGAGTGTAAAACTAATGAATTTTGAATAAGATCTAAACTTTCGACTTGAAATCTGATTTCTATTCACTATGATGATGTTTACACTTTACAAGTGTGAAGAAAAGTGAGGGGAATGAGACTTTTTGTCATGAATAAACCACAAAACCAAACGTATACTAACTATAAACTACGATCTACTCAGAAACACAAAAAACAATTATCTTCTAGCGAATGATACCACTTGTTAGGTCCTAAATTTGATGTAACACAAGATATAGATCACGTATAACAAGTAATATATAAGATAACGAGAGAAAGATATGAAGAGAAGGTTGATCTTTATTCCATATGATAAGCTATCAAAGGTTCGGTACAATGAATAATAAACCAACAAAGAAATAAGAGATACATGTGTGGTATTTATAGGCAAAGTGTTAGGGCAACACTTGTCTAATTCTTTCTAGAAGCCTATGCTTAAGCTCACGGCCCATGGGCTTCTAATGAAGCTGTGAGCTATATACTAACTTAAAGCCCATATTACAACCTTATTTGACCAATACTTGAATTAATGCAAAACGTGTTCCCAACACACGGTCTTCAGAAACGTTGATTGATGTAAGATTTGGGTTTTCTTATGATAATATTTGCTTGTGAAACATTATGATTTGTGTACATATAACAGTGCACAACCCGTTCTCTGTAAAGAAAGGACCCTGAGGTACGCTTCAGTGCCTCAATCCTAACATAAGGAGCGAAAGCTTCTTACTTTTAAGTAGATCTAATCAAAATTTTGATAAGTTTTTCAAAATTCTACTCAAAAGAACAAGTATTCCCTCTCGTTTTTAAAACCTCATAAAGTGATTTCACTTGTTGAGGGGGAGTACCTGAAACCAATCTTTGTTCAAAACAAAAAAAGTTCTTGTTAAATTCTTCACACAAACCTCAAAAAGCATATTTTAATCAAAATGTTTTCCAAAAACAACATCAATATGCTATTTTTGAGGGGGAGAAAGAAAATATGTGTGTGAAGTATGGTATCTCGCATGAGCTCGACTCAAATATTACAAATGAATTGACGAAACCTAACTGTCATTAATCAAAAGGACTTGTCCTGGATGGGTAATAACTTTAAAATGGTCTAACCAGTGATGTAAGCGTGTCTCGAATAGGACTTGTCTGAGTAGAGTGTACCATTTCGAGAGATTTTCTTTTAACATGACCAGGACAGGTAATAATTTCATGCTGGTCTAACCAGTGATGTAAGAGTGTCTCGAATCGGTCATATTCACTGAAAATCAATCAATTCAAAAAGTGCGAACTCCACCCGACATGTGCAAATTTATCTTAAAAACTTATGAGCACATGTGAAGGGGTAGTATTTCAGAAAAAGCAAAACTCTCAAGGTGTTAACAAAATATGTTTTATAAACATAAACACTTTGAGAGATTTTCAATTGAATGGTTTATGGCAACATAGGATAGTCATGGAGTTGTAAGGTGACTAAGGATAGGAAATACGTCCTATGATCCGCCAGAACCGGAGGGATCTACCCATGGACAATACCAATAGTTTAGTACTAGAAATCCTTAGGTATGATTGAAAAAAGGAGTAAAGAAATGAAAGGAGGAAGAAGGGGTTGAAGAATTAAAAAGAAAAGTTATGAAAAAGGGTGAAAAGAAATAGCCCTCCAAATGTTCAACCTTAGGGCAGAAACTGGGTTCAATTCATATGCTACTGGTAGTTACTAAGGTGACATCGGTATTGAAGACAAAGCCGTCATGGAACCAGTGACGCATTGCACTAAACCTTCTAACCACTCAAGTGTTTCTCAAAAGATACTTGTTTCATTTCTCGCAGAGAACCTCGCATAATCTATCGACCTCTCACTCCAAGATGAGTTGATATTGAAAATGAGGCACTTTGCTCCATGCCTCCGACTACTAAAACCAAAATGCACCAAATCGAGTCTAGAGCCGCGAGATACATCAAAAGATCTATTTGGAACACATAAAATTTCTACACTGGTTGTTCAACATTCAGGAAACCAGTTGTAAATAACAAGAGTCCTACGCAGATCTTAGCAATCTGCCAAGAACATTCATAAGGGAACTCACAATTGTGATTCTTAGTGATTGAATGGAAATTCCGGCCAGGGTTAACATCAAACAGCCCTGATAGCAGGTCACTTCGGTAATCCCTTGTGGGTTACGCTTTGTAACACCCCCGTTCTTCGTGATACGCAGCGGAATATAAGTTTGGGGTGCTACTTCATGGTTCACAGTCATGAGTATAGAAAACGACTCAAAAAGAGACGTTTTTAAATAAAATTGTTATCATTCATTTATTTATCAAAGTACATAGGATAGGTCCCAGAGGGAAGTTTCGTAAATAAGTAATAAAAGTACATTATTCATTGAATGATAACAAAGTGGACACTCTTTTTATTTAGAAGAAAGTCCACAGCCATTCCGTGCCAAGTCATGCCTTTTAGTCACCTGAGATAAACATGCTTAAAAAGTCAACACAAAGGTTGAGTGAATCCATAGTGTTTTCAGTTGTAATAGGTTTGAACACAAGCTAGATAAAAAGTAATCAGTAGTACTGCAGTGTAAAGTATATATATTGCATTAAGTCTCATGGCACGCAAAACGTTAACAGGTTATCTTCATAGTTATAAGCTATGAGATATAAATTACCCCATAATTAAATGTAGGTAACCTTGCCCCCGAGTAGGAGATTGCCAGTCTCTTTATTTAACTCAAATAAAATGCATTTGGTTACGTTAAGGTAACACAAAGGGGTCGTCACACCCAATAGATCTATCCATATTATTCGCGCTCACCCGCAAGTGATTAGAGGTCCATGATTAGGGGTCTTTTGGGCAATAGCAAACTTATGCAATACAAATCAGGAAAGCATACAGAAAATACTTGTGTTCGGTTTGTAGCATGTATCTCCCCACAAGTTTGGAAAAACGTAGTAAAAAGTGGGACTATGAACTCACCTGGGTAGTCTGGATGGATTATAAAGTTAAGTGAAGTTGATAAACGTCTCCGGCACGTTACCTGGGTTGGTGTGTCAAGTTCTTAGTAATCGTTTCTGAATATATAAGTTTTTATTATTCCTTTCGTTACGTTTTCGGTAAATGTTAATTTAAGACAACAGGATGTTTCTCCAAAAGTTATAAGATTTTATCCTATGTCTTATCTGTAGGTTTTGGTTCTGTCTGTTCATTATTTAGACACTCCGTTTGTTAGTTATTGTACAAAACGTATATTAGGTTTAAATTCCTAATAATAATAATAATAATAATAATAATAATAATAATAATAATAATAATAATAATAATATTATTAATTTAATAATATTATATTATGAATTAGGGTTTTATAAACATATTTTCACTTTAGACCTTTAAGTTTATAGGGTTGGCAACTTTTACCCTCAAACTATATGAAAATGACAACTTTTAACCCTGAACTTTAGTTAAATTATACTTTCTACCCTTAAGTTTCAAAATTAACAGTTTACACCCCTAGGGTTTTACTCGACTGCAAAACTAATCCAAGACATGAAACTTAGTAGTGCTTTGGCAAAAACAGTCCTTGAGACTCCTAACTTACTTCACTCGACATCCTTATTACAAAAACAATTTATTTCTCACGTTTGGTGACGAGAACTTCTACAACTCTTTTACCAAAACATTTATAAGTGTATTAAGAGTATTCTTGCAAAAGATCACAGCTTGGTTCGAACACACGACCTCAGAATTAATTTTTGTTTGCTCGACACCACAGTTTACTCGACACAGAAATATAGTTTGATAAAACACTTGGTTCTCACTCGATACTCGATGAAAATTGGTGATTCTTTTTCCTATAGATAGCCCTTTGAAAGACCTTCATTCATGCCAAAAACTAGATTTTTAAAGACCCATTTGATAGTCGAATTTAAAGACCAAAGCACAGCATCTGCTGTTCGATCGACAGGAAGAAAAAGAAAGAAAACTTGGTTTTCTTGTTATCCGATTGTTAGACCTAGTGTTTTTAGATTATACTTAGTATTTCTAACATATTAAAAGTACTCCTAATCCATTTTTATGATCCTAGGGCTTTCAAAAATTCATTTCATATATATTTGTTTTAAAATGGCTCGATTTGGGTTTTTGTGAACAAAACTTTACTTTTGTAACTTCTGAGTTATAATAGCTTTTAAGGCCTAGTCTATTAAGTATTTAGACTCAAAATAAGTTTAAGGAAGTAAATAAAAAGGAATATAGACATACCTTATTATGTTTGGTCGACTAGGGTATAGTTTTGGGATTAGGGTTCGAATTCACTTTCCCTTGGTTCTAACTTCCTTCTACTGCTCTCTTAGGTCTATTTGAACTTATATTAGGCTAATGGGATCAGTAATGAAGTGGTTTGGGATTGTATGGATTATTTTGATAGGTACGGTAGTGAATTAGGGTTTCATGGGTTCACTTCTATTTATAGGAAGTGATTAGGGTTTCTTGTGTTTTCTAGGCTGTTTATGAGAGTGAGGGAGATGATGTGTATGGAAATTAGAGGCGACACATGGGTAGGAGAGGGAATTGAAGGTGTGTAAGTCTCTAAACCACACATGTGTACCTATTTCTAGAAGAGGGATGTGTTGGAAGCTTAGGGTTCATACAAGTGTATACTTAGGGTTCAAGGAAAGGGATTAGGGTTAGTCTTTCTAGTTCTAGTCGAACTAAATGTAAGAAACTAGGTTAGTTAGGGTCGTTTGGTGCATAAGGAAGTTGTACTTAGGCTTTTTTGGCTTGTAAACTAGGGTTTAAGGTAAAACTAGGGTTTTTAATCCTAGAGTTTAGCTAGAAATGGTTTCTAAAATTATATGACACACTTTTATGTCTATCGAATTCTGTATAAATAAAGAAAAATGGTTTTTTTGCTTTAGTAAGTTGTACCTTAAGCTTAAAAGACTTGTACTAGGGTTAGGAAAATAAGAAAAATATAATTTTAATTATTTCTTAATTTTACATAATTTTTATGTAAATTTTATTAGACTTTAAATGCAAATTAATGATTTTTTAAGATTTTATGCATTGGTGAGTTGTACCTTGAGTTTATGAAGTTGTATATATGTTAAATAAATAAATAAATTGTTTTTAGAATTTATTGTGTGAAAATATTACATAATATGTCATTTAAATAATTATTTTTAAAGTTATTATAAGGTTTTTACTTTTATTTAAATGTTGTGCTTAAATGACTTGTACCTGGGCTTATAGGGCTTGTACTTAATATTTTTATAAAAATATTAACTAGGTTTTGTGAATAAAATAATAGTTTTTGCGAAATTAGGGTTTTATCAGAAGTTATAGTGGAACTAGGGTTTTCGTGCTTTAGTGACTTGTACTTTTACTTAGTTAACTTATAATTTGGTATTTCTAGGGTTTCGTTAGTTACATTTGGTATTATAGTGGTTTAAAGTCTCATAGGAACTATATCGGGTGAAAATGGTTTAGTTAAACTAGTACGTTAACGAATTAACGTAAAGTGGCAAATGTTATTTGTAAAGTATTATACTTGACAAGGGAAATATTTATAAACTTAAAATAGGTCAAGTTTAGGTCGCGTGCGAATACGTTTATCATAGATGTGAGTTACGTCACATGAGATAGTGGTTACGCTCGGGCAAGTAAATAAATAAATAAATTAAATATATGCAGAAAATGGTTAAGTATAGTGCTAGCAGATGAGATTTTTCGCAGTGGTTACAGTATCCCCCCGTTGAAGGAATCTCGTCCCGAGATTCAGTCTGTGTTGGTCGGAGAGTTTGGAAAAAGATGTGGGTACTTTTCCCGGATTTGATCTTCTCGTTCCCAAGTAATTTCTGGTCCTCTCTTGGAGTTCCATCTCACCTTTATTATGGGAACGCGACTTCGCTTGAGTTGTTTGATTTCTCTATCCATGATCTCCACAGGCTCTTCCACAAAATTAAGCTAGTCATTGAGACGAAGCTCTTTCATGGGAATAACAAGTGTTTCATCTGATAGACATTTCTTTAGATTAGAGACGTGAAAGACGGGATGAACTTTACTAAGTTCTATAGGAAGTTCGAGTCGATAAGCTACTGGACCGATTCTCTCCAGAATCTCGAATGGTCCAATATATCGGGGATTTAACTTTCCGCATTTTTCGAATCTAACCATTCCCTTCCATGGTGACACTTTCAGCATTACCTTATCTCCTACTTCAAACTCCATAGGCTTTCGCCTCACATCTGTGTAACTCTTCTGCCTATCTCGGGCAGCTTGCAGATGTTGTCGGATTTGCACGATCTTATTGGTAGTCTCCTGAATTATCTCTGGTCCGGTAAGTTGGGATTCTCCGACTTCCGCCCAACAGACTGGTGATCGGCACTTTCGTCCATAAAGTGCTTCGAATGGTGCTGCTTTGATGCTTGCATGGTAACTATTGTTGTACGAGAATTCTGCCAAAGGTAGATGTCTATCCCATCCTTTGCCAAGATCTATTACACATGGTCTAAGCATATCTTCTAGTGTTTGAATGGTTCTCTCACTCTGTCCGTCGGTTTGCGGATGATAAGCCGTACTCATATCTAAATTAGTACCCAAAGCTGTTTGGAGTTTTTCCCAAAATCTTGACGTGAAACGAGAATTACGATCAGAAATAATGGAAATCGGCACTCCATGCTGAGAGACTATCTCTTTTAGATGTATCTTGGCTAAATCTTCTACTTCATCAGTTTCCTTGATCGGCAAAAAGCGAGCTGACTTAGTAAGACGATCAACTATGACCCAAATGGTGTCGTATCCATTTGACGTTCGAGGTAATTTGGTTATAAAATCCATAGTTATCCTTTCCCATTTCCATTCAGGAATCTCAGATTGCGTCAATAAACCAAATGGTTTTTGATGCTCCGCCTTAACTCGTGCATACGTCAAACATTTACTGACATACTCTGCAATGTCAGCTTTCATGTTTGGCCACCAGTAAAGCTTTTTGAGATCCTGGTACATCTTCTCAGATCCTAGGTGGATATAATACTTGGACTTATGTGATTCGTGCATAATCACATTTCTTAAATCACCAAAGAGTGGTATCCTGCTTCGATTCTTGATACAACGAGTTCCATTTGGGCGATGTTCAAACATTTTGTCCATGCCCCTTAAATTCTCGGCTTGAATATTTTCTTCTTTTACTGCTTTAGTCTGTGCATTGAGAATTTGGGATGGAAGATCTGAGTTAATGGTCATGACTAAAGCCCTTACTCTAAGTGGCTTAATTCGTTCCTTCCTGCTCAAAGCATCTGCTACAACATTTGCTTTTCAAGGGTGATAACGAATCTCACAGTCATAATCACTTAACAACTCTAACCATCTTCGTTGTGTCATATTTAACTCCTTCTAGTTGAGAATGTGTTGTAGACTCTTGTGATCTGTAAAGACAACATACTTTGTACCGTACAAATAGTGTCTCCAGATTTTAAGAGCAAACACAATAGCTCCTTATTCTAAATCATGAGTCGTATAATTCTTCTCATGAGTTTTAAGTTATCGGGAGGCGTAAGCAATAACTTTGTTTCTTTGCATTAACACCGCACCTAGACCTTGATGGGACGCATCACAGTAAACAACGAAATCATCACTTCCTTCTGGTAAGGCTAGAATTGGTGCTTCACAAAGCTTTTGCTTTAACAGCTGGAAAGCTTTTTCTTGATCTTCTCCCCATACATACTTTTTATTTTTCTGTGTCAATTCCGTTAAAGACTTGGTAATCTTCAAAAATCCTTCGATGAATCTTCGATAATAACCAGCAAGTCCTAGAAATTGACGTATCTCAGTGGGGTTTGTCGGGATCGGCCAACTCTTAACTGCTTCTATTTTGGAAGGATCGACGTGTATACCCTCTTGGTCTATCACGTGTCCAAGAAATTGTACTGTGTGAATCCAGAAATCACACTTAGAAAATTTCGCGTACAATTGTTCTCTCTTGAGTAATTCCAAAATAGTCTTTAAATGCTCCGCATGCTCTTCTTCATTTCGGGAATAGATAAGAATATCATCGATGAACACGATCACGAATTTGTCCAGATAATCCTTACACACGCGATTCATGAGATCCATGAATACTGCTGGTGCATTATTTAACCCAAATAGCATCACTTGAAATTCGTAATGACCGTATCTCGTTCGGAATGCTGTTTTAGGAATATCTTCTTCCTTAACACGTAATTGATGATATCCGGATCTTAAGTCGATTTTCGAGTAGACACTTGATCCTTGCAATTAGTCGATCAAATCGTCGATTCTCGATAATGGATATCGATTCTTAACCGTAAGTTTATTCAACTCTCGGTAATCGATACACAGTCTAAAAGATCCGTCCTTCTTTTTAACAAAGAGAACAGGAGCTCCCCAAGGTGACGTACTGGTTCGAATAAAACCTTTATCCAATAACTCTTGTAGTTGGTTGGATAATTCCTGCATCTCCGCCGGTGCTAGACGATAAGGCGCTCGTGCGATTGGTACTGCTCCTGGTAACAAGTCGATCTGAAACTCTACCTGTCGCAAAGGTGGTAGTCCAGGTAATTCTTCAGGAAATACTTCTGAAAAATCTCGTACTACGAGTACGTCTTCCAGTCATTTTTCCTCCGTCTCCTTCTCGGTAATATTCGCTAAAAACACTTGACATCCTCTATTGATGTATTTCAAGGTTTTAAGACAAGATATTAAGCTTAGCCAAGTCTTGCTCTGATTAGCTCGAATAATCAAAGTTTCGCTTTCGAAAGGAATATGAACTACTTTTTCGTCGCACAGAATTCTAGCGCGATATTTGGATAACCAATCCATGCCAACTATGACGTCGAAACTACCGAGTTCAATGGGCATAAGATCGATGTCGAAAGGTTGATTTAGTAAGGTTAGAGTGCAATTTTGGATTATAGAGTTCGTGCTCACTAATTTCCCATTAGCTAGCTCGATCGTGTACGCGCTATATAAGACGGTAGGAGGGATTTTAAGTAAAGAAGCAAACGTAAGGGATATGAAACTTTTTTCAGCTCCAATATCAAATAATACTTTAGCTAGATGCTGATTAAGAGGAAACGTACCGCTGACTATGTCGGGGTCTGGGGAATTGCGAGGCATTTTCTATAACAAGAAAACATATGTTTAGATTTCGCATATTTGATCATATCAAAATATGTCTTGAATCATCACACATGTATTTAGTTTCTAACCCATATCTATTTATATCGTTCACCGCATTTTTACTTAACCAAGTATAGTCATAAATATCTTGCTATATATATAACAAAATTTTGACACAAGTGCCAATTTTATGCTACACATCCTGTGGCTAGTACAAAACGCAAAAGCTATTAGATATAAACTATGTGTTAGTGTCCTAGTTATACTATAGATCTCACTACTGAGATATAGTACAAAAGATACGGATAGGATCTAATCTAACGGCTGTCGGTCATTTTCTCCAGTCGAGTCTCCAGGTCAGCTATCATACTGGCAATGACTTGTTGATTCTCCTGATACTGGGTCTTCATTGCTTCCATGGTCGTCTCCAGAGCAGCAATCTTCTTATGTGCAATCTTCAGCTCTCCATTTCGTAGTAGCATTTCGTCTATCAACTTTAACTCATTACTATAAAGAGTAGATATTTCTTGTATGACTTGCTTACCAAGCTCACCTATCTCCTTACGACTTTCCTCCAGCTTTTGTCGTATAACCTTTTGTTCAGTCGCCAACTCTTCAATTCCATACTCCATACTTTCGATACGTTCTAGTGGTAACTCATCCAGATGGCCTAAAGCCGTCTCAATTTGCTCTTCCTGTTTCTCCAATCGTGTCAACAGAGTGGTAATGGTCGGAGGTTGTTCCTGAGCTGCCTGCGAACTCTCTCCTATTTCGAAGACTCTCGGCGGCGTCAGGATATCAGGCGTAGGCGATCGAGGTAACTCATGATATCGAGCAATAATAGCTCTGACCTCATCACTGAATTCGTACGGTACAGAGGGAGGAGTGAAATCTTGAGGTGAAGACGATGGGACTATGAGATCAAAATTAGGCAACATATATGGATATGGACGGGGTAAAGGTGGTGAAATTACGGGAAGCGTTCTCATTCGTGCCGTTCTCTGAACTCCTTCGCGGGTTTGTATGTATGGATCATCAGGAAGTGGTAAAACATCTAGCATCGCAATATCTTCAGATGACTCTTCTGATGGAATCGTCTCCGTATCGTGTCCGAATACTGTTTCAGTTACTATGGAAACATCCTCGGATGGATCCGATTCTATTATTCGCTTGGGTACCGTGATGTCCGGAACTGTCATGACATTTTCAGTGTCCGAGTCCGACATAAGAGTAATAGTGTGGGTAGGGGAAACCATAACCCTGTAACCACCCGAATATTATAAATATCTCACTAGTAAATTAAATAGTAATCACATAAATAATATTTCAGTGAAAACATTTGGTTCTCTATAACCATGGGCTCTGATACCAATCTGTAACACCCCCGTTTTTCGTGATACACAGCGGAATATAAGTTTGGGGTGCTACTTCATGGTTCACAGTCATGAGTATAGGAAACGACTAAAAAAGAGTCGTTTTTAAATAAAATTGTTATCATTCATTTATTTATCAGAGTACATAGGATAGGTCCCAGAGGGAAGTTTCGTAAATAAGTAATAAAAGTACATTATTCATTGAATGATAACAAAGTGGACACTCTTTTTATTTAGAAGAAAGTCCACAGCCACTCCGTGCCAAGTCATGCCTTTTAGTCACCTGAGATAAACATGCTTAAAAAGTCAACACAAAGGTTGAGTGAATCCATAGTGTTTTCAGTTGTAATAGGTTTGAACACAAGCTAGATAAAAAGTAATCAGTAGTACTGCAGTGTAAAGTATATATATTGCATTAAGTCTCATGACACGCAAAACGTTAACAGGTTATCTTCATAGTTATAAGCTATGAGATATAAATTACCCCATAATTAAATGTAGGTAACCTTGCCCCCGAGTAGGAGATTGCCAGTCTCTTTATTTAACTCAAATAAAATGCATTTGGTTACGTTACGGTAACACAAAGGGGTCGTCACACCCAATAGATCTATCCATATTATTCGCGCTCACCCGCAAGTGATTAGAGGTCCATGATTAGGGGTCTTTTGGGCAATAGCAAACTTATGCAATACAAATCAGGAAAGCATACAGAAAATACTTGTGTTCGGTTTGTAGCATGTATCTCCCCACAAGTTTGGAAAAACGTAGTAAAAAGTGGGACTATGAACTCACCTGGGTAGTCTGGATGGATTATAAAGTTAAGTGAAGTTGATAAACGTCTCCGGCATGTTACCTGGGTTGGTGTGTCAAGTTCTTAGTAATCGTTTCTGAATATATAAGTTTTTATTATTCCTTTCGTTACGTTTTCGGTAAATGTTAATTTAAGACAACAGGATGTTTCTCCAAAAGTTATAAGATTTTATCTTATGTCTTATCTGTAGGTTTTGGTTCTGTCTGTTCATTATTTAGACACTCCGTTTGTTAGTTATTGTACAAAACGTATATTAGGTTTAAATTCCTAATAATAATAATAATATTATTATTATTATTATTATTATTATTATTATTATTATTATTATTATTATTATTATTATTATTATTATTATTATTATTAATTTAATAATATTATATTATGAATTAGGGTTTTATAAACATATTTTCACTTTAGACCTTTAAGTTTATAGGGTTGGCAACTTTTACCCTCAAACTATATGAAAATGACAACTTTTAACCCTGAACTTTAGTTAAATTATACTTTCTACCCTTAAGTTTCAAAATTAACAGTTTACACCCCTAGGGTTTTACTCGACTGCAAAACTAATCCAAGACATGAAACTTAGTAGTGCTTTGGCAAAAACAGTCCTTGAGACTCCTAACTTACTTCACTCGACATCCTTATTACAAAAACAATTTATTTCTCACGTTTGGTGACGAGAACTTCTACAACTCTTTTACCAAAACATTTATAAGTGTATTAAGAGTATTCTTGCAAAAGATCACAGCTTGGTTCGAACACACGACCTCAGAATTAATTTTTGTTTGCTCGACACCACAGTTTACTCGACACAGAAATATAGTTTGATAAAACACTTGGTTCTCACTCGATACTCGATGAAAATTGGTGATTCTTTTTCCTATAGATAGCCCTTTGAAAGACCTTCATTCATGCCAAAAACTAGATTTTTAAAGACCCATTTGATAGTCGAATTTAAAGACCAAAGCACAGCATCTGCTGTTCGATCGACAGGAAGAAAAAGAAAGAAAACTTGGTTTTCTTGTTATCCGATTGTTAGACCTAGTGTTTTTAGATTATACTTAGTATTTCTAACATATTAAAAGTACTCCTAATCCATTTTTATGATCCTAGGGTTTTCAGAAATTCATTTCATATATATTTGTTTTAAAATGGCTCGATTTGGGTTTTTGTGAACAAAACTATACTTTTGTAACTTCTGAGTTATAATAGCTTTTAAGGCCTAGTCTATTAAGTATTTAGACTCAAAATAAGTTTAAGGAAGTAAATAAAAAGGAATATAGACATACCTTGTTATGTTTGGTCGACTAGGGTATAGTTTTGGGATTAGGGTTCGAATTCACTTTCCCTTGGTTCTAACTTCCTTCTACTGCTCTCTTAGGTCTATTTGAACTTATATTAGGCTAGTGGGATCAGTAATGAAGTGGTTTGGGGCTGTATTGATTATTTCGATAGGTATGGTAGTGAATTAGGGTTTCATGGGTTCACTTCTATTTATAGGAAGTGATTAGGGTTTCTTGTGTTTTCTAGGCTGTTTATGGGAGTGAGGGAGATGATGTGTATGGACATTAGAGGCGACACATGGGTAGGAGGGGGAATTGAAGGTGTGTAAGTCTCTAAACCACACATGTGTACCTATTTCTAGAAGAGGGATGTGTTGGAAGCTTAGGGTTCATACAAGTGTATACTTAGGGTTCAAGGAAAGGGATTAGGGTTAGTCTTTCTAGTTCTAGTCGAACTAAATGTAAGAAACTAGGTTAGTTAGGGTCGTTTGGTGCATAGGGAAGTTGTACTTAGGCTTTGTTGGCTTGTAAACTAGGGTTTCTAATCCAAGGGTTTAGCTAGAAATGGTTTCTAAAATTATATGACACACTTTTATGTCTATCGAATTCTATATAAATAAAGAAAAATGGTTTTTGTGCTTTAGTAAGTTGTACCTTAAGCTTAAAAGACTTGTACTAGGGTTAGGAATATAAGAAAAATATAATTTTAATTATTTCTTAATTTTACATAATTTTTATGTAAATTTTATTAGACTTTAAATGCAAATTAATGAGTTTTTAAGATTTTATTCATTGGTGAGTTGTACCTTGAGTTTATGAAGTTGTACATATGTTAAATAAATAAATAAATTGTTTTTAGAATTTATTGTGTGAAAATATTACATAATATGTCATTTAAATAATTATTTTTAAAGTTTTTATAAGGTTTTTACTTTTATTTAAATGTTGTGCTTAAATGACTTGTACCTTGGCTTATAGGGCTTGTACTTAGTATTTTTATAAAAATATTAACTAAGGTTTGTGAATAAAATAATAGTTTTTGCGAAATTAGGGTTTTATCGGAAGCTATAGTGGAACTAGGGTTTCCGTGCTTTAGTGACTTGTACTTTTACTTAGTTAACTTATACTTTGGTATTTCTAGGGTTTCGTTAGTTACATTTGGTATTATAGTGGTTTAAAGTCTCATAGGAACTATATCGGGGGAAAATGGTTTAGTTAAACTAGTACGTTAACGAATTAACGTAAAGTGGCAAATGGTAATTTGTAAAGTACTATACTTGACAAGGGAAATGTTTATCAACATAAAATAGGTCAAGTTTAGGTCGCGTGCGAATACGTTTATCATGGATGTGAGTTACGTCACATGAGATAGTGGTTACGCTCAGGCAAGTAAATAAATAAAAAAAATTTATATGCGGAAAATGGTTAAGTATAATGTTACCAGATGAGATTTTTCGCAGTGGTTACACGCTTAGTGTTCGTGATGGTTTCAAACGGTCTACAGTCGTGGAGTGATACTTCGGTATACTTCAGCGGCTCGCCTAAATCTTTGATACACTTCGGTGTATCTGAGTAGGCCCTCTTGGGGGCATCTGATTCAGGAACGGCCTTAGCAAGGATTAGAGAAAGCTTTCACACTATGTTGTTAACGATCTCGAAGTCCAAACCTGTAAGTGCCGGATGCTTTATTGCTAAATGTTTTCATGCAGGTACTTATGGAGGTCGGGAGTTCCACTACCACCATTATCATCAACTACATTCCAACTCCACATGCTCATACCTACATCTAAAAGTCATTCAAACTTCAAAGACAATTCTCATCAAAGATCGAAGAAAACGTCCAAAAGTCAAAGATCAAAGCTAAAGAATGAGAATCACTTGAAGTATAAAGATCAAAGTCTAAAGAAGTATGAGCATGGTGGAAAAGACGTAAAGACCCCGGTATTAAAGACGTTGATGAAAGGCATATCACAACATTATCATATCACACATAACAAGAACAAAGAACAAAGATACGAAAGACGTCAAAGCCAAAGAAGCAAAGAAGACGTCAAACAACCTTGATGACCAACCCTTAGGGGAGATTGTTGGGAATACGTTTAATGATTTTCAAGTTTCGTTCATTTATTTGTAATAGGTTGCTAGGCTTATATGTTAGAATTAGTCCAAGGCTTATCAAGTAAGCCCATGGGCCTTGGTTTATGTTTTATATCTTCTAGAAACGTGCACAAGGGCGTTGCCCTAATCCCATGTGCCTATAAATAACATTGTAATGTTACACTTATAATTGTTGGTTATTTTACATATGCAAGCAACACTTTGTTATTCTCTTGTGTGATATAACGAACCACTCTTTCTCTCTTTCTCTTACCTCTCTCGTTATTATACTTGTGTTATATTATGAAGGTGACCTAACAAATATCATAGTAACATTAAAAAAAAAAGAAAAAAAATTAAAAAAATCTGAAAAAATAGAAAAAGAAAGAGGACAAAAAATTATTAAGAATCGCTGAATTTTTTTTAAAAAAAGAATCGTTTTCATAGTTATAAGGTATTATGATACTATGGTTTTTTTAATATCACTCTAACCTTCATACTTTAAGTTTTTTACTAATATGAAAGTAACTTTTTTAATATCACGGTTCATTTTTACATGTAAAAAAGCTTAATATCACGTTGGTTTTATAATATCACCATAACTATCATGGGTTTTTAATATTACGGTTCATTTTTACATGTAAAAAAGCTTAATATCACGTTAGTTTTATAATATCACCGTAACTATCATAAAACCCTTTCATAATATCCTTAATATCACGGTGGGACTCATAATCACAAAATAATAATAATAATAATAATAATAATAATAATAATAATAATAATAATAATAATAATAATAATAATAATAATAATAATAATAATAATAATAATAATAAATAAATAAATAAATAAAAATAAAAGGTCAGAAAAATCTGAAAAAAAAAAAAAAAAAAAGAAAAGAAGTGAAGAAGACAACAATAGTAAGGATTGCTCAAAAGGAAAAAAAATAAAAAAATCATTTTAATGGTCAATTGGTACCGTGATCGTTGCGACAGATCTTGATTTTTTTACAAAAGTCAAGATCAGGTCTGGAAATGGGCTGTCCAGATCCATCCGCACATAAAAAAAAAAGAAATTCGCAACTGACCTCGGTCTATATATATATATATATATATATATATATATATATATATATATATATATATATATATATATATATATATATATATATATATATATATATATATAAAATATGATTGATTCATCACAATTGCCACATATATGTGTGAATATTATTGTTGTTCCCAAATCAATGTCAACTTTCAAACACAAAGTATAAAACAATTTAAGTATACAATATGTAATTTAACTTTTCAACGTATAACTCTTTATTGATATGAGTAAAAGATTACAAAGTGTTGTGCGAAAAACACTTAATTGAGTGACAATGTAAAGACAACTCTCTGATCAAGCAAATTTAAATAACTAAGTTTGCAAGTGGACTTATGTGGTCCTTTGATAGGATCAGCGGACCAAATTGTAAGTTCAAAAGAGTAAATTCACTTCAATAAACTCTACAATAAATATGTGAAGTAGTGCATTTACTCTCGACCAACATCCTTTTATACTACGTACGAAGAAGTTACTTAATCAGGTTAGGTAATATGTGTCAAGCATCCTATGAAATAATTCATAAAAGCACATCTTCCATTTAATGATTATAATCTTGGAAACCCGCCAAGCGTACTTTAGTGAACAATTCTGCCAACTGTTCACTACTTTTCACCTACTCGTACATACTTTGACTTTTCACCAAAATGCACTTTATCCCGCTCAGCTGCATCTTTGAAAAGTCCCACCTAAATGTTCAAAGGACTTCGAGCTATAATCTGTTGGAATCAGAGAGCTGAGAGGTTCATCAAGGTATTGTCAACCCTTGATGAACCTTTATCCCTCAACATAAGTTCCTTCTACATACTAGCTGACCCGCATCAGCTAGTGAGTATGTCTTCAAGTAATCTTCGACTTCCTTGACAATGTCTAAGACTTGAACTTTGCTGAGGTTGCTCGCTGATTTCATTATCAGCGAGTCTTCTTAAGTTGCTCACTAATTTCATTATCTACGAGTCTTCTTTCCTTAGAATTAATTTATTTTCAATTCCTAGTCAGAGACCACTAGGCACTGAATTGGCCTAACAATCTCCTCCTATTTGGATATAAATTATGCTAAGTTATTGTAAGTGACACAACTTATTCTTATACATAATTAACAAAGAATATATACACAAAAGATGATAGTTTTATTAAGGAGTACATAGATGATGTTACAACATTCAAACTTCTAACTCCTAAACTTACTTTAGGCCTCTTCAACATCAACTCTAGCCTCTATATGTCTTGATGAAGTCTTACCAACTGAGTTGTGGATGCAATGTTGAACTTACTCTATCTCTGAAAGCATAAGTTGGTGTACCTGTTGATGAAGAATATACATGCCTCAGGTTCCTTAATTACCATTCCATCTTCCATTATTACTCCCTCAGGTGGTAAGAGATTTGTATGATTAACATCTACGATGGGTTCCTCAGCTACAAGTACTTCATTCAGCTGAAATCTCTTTCTTTTCTTTTCAATGGGCTGTCTTTTCTTAGGAGCAGGAAGATCAAGCAGACTTAGTTCAGGTGGATGCGGATGATTAAGTTTGTTAGCAGAGTTTCTGACCCATGTGAACTTATTGGCCAGATTCTTGAGAAGTTCAACAACTACTTTTGACTTTTTCTTTCTCACCAGATCATGAACTTCAATCCATTATGTTAACCCAAGCTTATTTAGAGTGAAGTTATAGATAATGTCATAGTTCCTAACTTCATGATTTCTGGTTATTTCCATAGTTGCTTGCTTGTTCTATTCAATTCTGTATTTGATGGCAGTGATAGGTTCTTTCTTCGCTCTGAAATCCATAACCCTCTGATAACCAGCTCTGAGTCGGTCAAGGTCAACTTTCTTCTTAGCCTTGTACTTTTGAAGCTCTTTTTTTGTGCTGCAAGCTAAGAGATCTTAGGTTTACCTAGAGATTCTTCACTAGCCTTCTCATTCGCTCTTTTATCAACTAGTCTATTTTGTTCCTCTATTATTTATGCTTCTCCAATAGTGAGATTCTGTTGGGTCAGTCAGTACCCAAGGATCCTTAAAACAGGATTTGAATACAAATTAAGCTAAGTGTTAATTAAATCGAAAACATTCTAAGTCACTGAGTGAACAGTCACTCAGTGAGTTACCTTTAAGATGCTCAGGGCGAATCTAAGAAGAAGGTTTCACCACACAATAAGGCGGAACTCCCTAAACTGTTACTTGAGCCAAAGAAGAAGGTAATGGGTTCAGTGAGTGTTGGACAAGAACTCACTGAACCCCAGTCTCCTCAACCACAATAAGTGATTGAAGACTGAAGACTGAAGGCAAAGACTGAAGAATCTGAAGCCTGAAAGAAAGGAGGGATTGAGAGGGAAGAGTTTGAGAAGATAAGGACACGTCTTATCTGGCCAGAAACGAACCTTCCCTAAAGCGGCTAAAAGTCAAGAAGTGTCAGAACTGACACTCGAAGACTTTTTAGCCCATTCTTATTGGTTCTTGGAAATGAGAAATACTGTTGTAGTTGTCAGACACGTCTTCTTATTATTTATGTATTTTAATCTTCAGGACTCTTTGAGGGTTGTATATAAATAGCAACAGATAGAGAAAAGGGGTTTAAGTTTTATGCATTAAAAACTTAGACTTTCACAAAACCCTTTTCTCCTACAAAGAGTAACCAATCCCTGAGATAGCTCAGTGGGTCGATATTGTTACCAATTAAGCATAGCTTGAGTTTAGATAGGAGACACACCATACCTTGTCTATTCAATCCCAAGTGTTTGTTCCGCAAAATACTTGGGTAATAGATTCTTTGATTGATTTCTAATAAGAATTTAAACGTTGAAAAACATTGTGTTTTTATATTTACGTTTTACTTATCAGTTGTAATTAATCAAATACATTGTATCAGTCATAAACACAATTAGATTAACTTTTTAGTTATCTCTAAGTGTTTTCAAGGGACAACAAGTGGTATCAGAGCCTCTGGTTTATAAAATCTTTCAAAAACTAAGAGTGCTCAAGGTTTTTAAAACCAATATCCTACTATGGCTGATATTAATGTGCCCCAGCTCGTCGATAAAATGGGTGGTAGCTTTTCAGTTGTTGCCCCTAGACTTGAAGTTGGAAAATTTAGCAAGTGGAAAAAGCGAATGCTTTGCTACTTGACTGGTATGGAACCATACTACATCACTTGTGTCAAAGAAGGTCCTTATGTCCCTAAGACTGCTAAGGGGCTAAACAAGCCTGAAGCTCAGTGGACCATTGATGAGAGAAGGGTGGTCAATCAAGAACAACGCCTGAAAAGCATAATTATATCTTGTCTTCCTGACGATATAATGGAATCAGTCATCGACTGTTCAACAGCCAAGTAAACTTAGGATGACTTGATTAATAGCTTTGAAGGACCCTCAGATACCAAGAAAAACAGGATCATGGACCTGAAACTTAAGTATAACACTTTCAGGGCAAAGGACTCTGAAAGCCTCTCTCAGACATATACCAGATACAAGACCCTGATAAACGAATTATCAAATGATGGTGTAGTTTTGTCTAAGCATGAGACAAATGTTGGCTTTGTCAACAGTCTCCCTGAGAAGTAGCTAAACTTCTCACAAGGCCTCAAGAATGCTAATCACATTCAGACCCTTGAGCTCCCTAAGATCTATGGGAAGTTTGTCTATGAAGACAACTTAATCTCTAGGAGATACCTAGACACAAAAGCTCTTGAGACCAAAAAGGGCTTGACCTCCTCACCCATATCAATTGCCTTTTATTCTAATGGTGTTGTACAGGATTTTCAAGAGGATTCTGAAGATGAGATTGATGAAAAAACTGTTGATGAGTACCTGAATGACCTAAACTTGGATTTCTAGGAAAGGGCACTCCAAGCCAATTCAAAATGAATTATCAAAAGAAATCAGTCCAACTTTTCAAAAACTAAAGCAAGTGAAACCACTGAGTGTTTCAAATTTGGTAAAAAGGGCCACTTTGCTAGAGACTGTTATTCAAAAACCATCTCAGAACCCTCTTATAATTTTTTTGGAAACAATTCCTCAGGAACTAGCAAGTTTCAACCTAGAATGTTTCAGTCGACCCAACATTTTCAAAACAATAATGTTCAAAAGGGTCAAAAAGACTTTGAGACTAAATATAGGAAAGCTAAGGCTAAACTTGCACTTCTTGAAATTAATCCATGAATGTCTCAAGCTGCTCAAACATCCAAACCTGTTCAGACAAAAAACAAGGTCCTTGTAGCAGAATCTTATGACTAGGATGATGAAGAGGTCTCCTCAGATGATGAGGAAATTAAAGTGAGTGCACTGATGGCACTTTCTGAAGGTGATCAGGTGGCTGTTGGAAAAAGCGATGCAAGGAATGGAGAGTGGGTGAACATAACCATGAAGAAGGTAAACACTTTACTTTCAATGGATGATGATTCTGACTGGCAGTCTTATTTGAATTATATTTGTGTAGATCTTAAGTTTGTAGAAGAACAAAGGCTTAACTTGCTTTCAAAATATAAAAATCTTGTGTTAGGATTGAATAAGTGTAGAGATGAATTGCTTGTACTAAAACAAGCCAAGTTAGAAAATATTACACTACAAATTCAAAACACTGAGATTTTGAAGCAAAATCAAGCTCTTCAAAATGAACTTAACAAAGAAAAGGCTATCAATGAAGGCTGGACTAAAAAGAACCCTAAGGTCTTTGATACTATGGGTTTAATTCCTAAGATAACTATAGGAATTAACCCACTCACTGAAACCCCCAGTGAGAGTCACAGTGAAATGGCCTTTATTCTAGCTGGCATATCTTTTGAGCAAGAAATGCAACCCAAGTCAAATGACTGGGTTGTAAGGGAAAATCCAGTCAGTAAGTTACCAAACTTTGAGACTGGAAAAATCTTGCTTCCTGAAAGTCAGGCTCTGAAAAATATGCTTGGACTCACTGACCAACCCAGTAGTACTGAGTCAGTCAATAAGTCTGAATCTGAATCATTCACACCACTCCCACCTCTGAATATCCTTCAGGGTGCTGCACCAAGCTCAGACCTCCCACCATTGGTCTACTCTCAGTATTCTCCAAAGGAGAATCCAGGAATTGGAAAAACCATCCTGAAAAGGCAAACCCCTGAAGTCTCAGTTCATTCTGATGACTCATCAACTTCAGTCCCTTCTGAAGTAAAAATAGAAAGCCCTGATTCAAAAATTGATCAGTTGGCTGAACTTGTCAGGAAGCTGAGTGAGAAGATTGAATCTTCTGAGAAACCTTCTAAATCCAAGATGAAGGAACCCAAATCAGCTTCCTCAAGCACCAAACCAAAACCCTCCAAACCCCTGAAAAGGTGTGAGTTGTGTCACTATACCAATCATTTCACTGATGATTGCTATAGAATCCTTTACTGCATGATATGCAAAAAGGAAGATCACAGAACCTCAGATCACCAATCATACACAGCCACATTAAAAATGGCAAACTTTAAAGCACAGGCTTTAAAATACCCTTCTGATTCTAAATAGAAACAAAAACAAAAGGCCAAGCCTTTTGCACCTTGCCCTCACTGTGGCTTCAATGACCACCATCCTAAGGATTGTCTAATGGGCAACTGTTGTGAAATTTGTGGAGATTCCACTCACAACACCTTAGGACATGAAAAGGTCATTCAGACCAGAAGAGGTATGACCAAATCATCCTCTCAGTCTACTGAGTCTACCTCCGCAATCAAATGCAAAACTTGTGGTAGCTCAGTCCACTCAACCACTGACCATGAATCAATTGATACTTTTAGGACTACCAAAGTCAAGCCCTCTAAGATGAGGGGTCCTAGAAAGAACTAACTCAGTTTACCATTTGTGCAGAGACATGCCAGGGAGTCTGTTTGGCATCTAGATAGTGGATGTTCAAGGAGCATGAATGGTGTGAAGGATTATCTGCACAAATATGTAAAAGAACCAGGACCCAAGGTGATATTTGTTGATAACTCATCATGTCTCACTAAAGGTTATGGTTCAGTAAACTGTAGTGGTATAGTCTTTACTAGGATAGCTTATGTAAATGGTCTTAAGTACAATTTGATCAGTGTCAGTCAACTATGTGATGCAAAGTACATAGTTCAGTTTGATGATAAGCAAGGGACCATCTTCAATGCAAATAAGGAAGTTGTCCTTATTGCACCAAGAAGGCAAGATGTTTATGTGTTAGACATGACCAGTCTAACTCAGAATGGAACTTGTCTCTTTGCTAAGGCCACTGAAACTCTCAACTGGCTTTGGCATAAGAGACTCTCCAACCTGAACTTCAAAAACGTAAACAATCTTGTAAAACAAAACAAGGTCCTTGGCTTACCATCACTTGTATTTTCAAAGGATAAACCATGCTCTGCCTGTGAAAAAGGTAAACATCATAGAGCATCCTTTAAAACCAAAACAAACTTTTCCATCAGGAACTGCCTTCATCTTCTCCATATGGATCTCTTTGGGCCCATCAGTCCTAGATCCATTAACCATGAGAAGTATACTCTGGTCATTGTGGATGAATACTCAAGATACACTTAGGTCTACTTCCTGATCAAAAAGAGTCAGGCAGCTGAAACAATCATGTCCTTTGTCAGGAACATTGAAAATCAAAATGACATTAAAGTTAAACAGATTAGGACTGACAATGGAACAGAGTTCAAAAACTATGAACTTGAATGTTTCTGTGATGAGAAAGGAATTTCCCAAAAATTTTCCTCTCCTTACACACCTGAACAAAATGGTGTTGCTGAAAGGAAGAATAGAACACTCATTGAAGCTGCCAGGACAATGCTAAATGGATCAGTTCTTTCCAAACACTTCTGGACTGAAGCAGTTAAGACTTCCTGTTACACACAAAACATCTCCATCATTGTCAAGAGACATAGCAAAACCCCTTATGAGTTATTCGAGGGAAGGATCCCAAACATCAGCTACTTTCATGTCTTTGGGTGTCCTGTGTTTATTCATAATCACAAGGTTCACATAAGGAAATTTGATGCCAAAGCTGATGATGGATACTTCCTAGGATACTCTCTTGTCTCAAAGGACTTCAGGGTGTTCAACACTAGGAGACAACAAACTGAGGAAACATTCCATGTTACCTTTGATGAAAGCACTGATGTAATCAGTGTCTCGTACACCTCAGTGGAAGAGATAGATATTGATGATTCATCAAAATACCCTCCTGATGAACATCATCCTGACAATTGTCCTTCCACTCAGTACCAAGAAAATGCCGACATCTCCTATTACATCATCCCTCACAACCTTCCTTACCCAACCATCACTGAGTTTGTTGAAGCACAAAGAAGTACTGATGCAATCATTCAGTCTGAACACAGTGCTCAAGAACCAAACAATCACAGTGATGAGTCAACCCACTCAGACACACAAGATGTTGATGATCATCATGTGTCTGATCCTGACCCTACCCATCAGGCCTCTTCAAGTTCTAATCAGTTTCTAAGACCTCAGGACAGTTGGACTAGGTCTCAGGATATAGAACTTGTGAATATAATTGGAAAGCCTACTGAAGGCATGCTCACTAGAAGCATGGCTACAAAACTAAGAGCAGCCTCAGCCAATGAATGCATGTTTGTGGACTTCATCTCCACAATTGAACCCAAAAGTGTCAAGGAAGCACTTAATCATCCAAGTTGGGTTCAGGCCATGCATGATGAACTGGAACAATTTGACAGAAACAAGGTAATGACCTTGGTCAAATGTCCTGAAGATGTTTCAGTCATTGGCATGAAATGGGTGTTCAAAAACAAATATGATGAAAATGGCATAGTCATTAAAAACAAAACCAGACTTGTAGCTAAAGGCTATAACCAACAAGAAGGCATTGACTATGAAGAAACATTTGCACCAGTGGCAAGGATGGAAGCCATCAGGATCTTCCTTACCTTTGCAACCTACATGAACTTCAAGGTGTACCAAATGGATGTTAAAAGTGCATTCTTAAATGGGTCACTGAAAGAAGAAGTTTATGTTCAGCAACCTCCTGGATTTGAAAGCCATGAGTTTCCTGACTATGTCTGCAAGCTTAACAAAGCCCTTTATGGACTGAAACAAGCTCCTAGGGCATGGTATGAAACTCTCTCAGCCTTCCTGATCCAAAATAAATTTTTCAGAGGTAAGATAGACAACACGTTGTTTATCTATAGGACAAATAATGATGTCATACTTGTACAAGTATATGTTGATGACATCATCTTTGGCTCAACAATTTATAAACTTTGCAAACAGTTTGAAAAACTGATGGCAAAGAAATTTGAAATGAGCATGATGGGCGAACTGACTTACTTTCTTGGACTGAAAATCAAGCAGACTGATAAAGGAACCTCTATCAGTCAAGAGAAGTATGTCAGGAGCCTACTAAAGAAGTATGAGCTCAGTGACTGTGCCTCAGTCAAAACTCCCATGGTTCCACCAAACAACCTTGGTCCTGACCTAACCGGAAAACTAGTGAATCAAACTCTTTTTAGAGGAATGATTGGGTCGCTGATGTATCTACTTGCATCAAGGCCTGACATCCGATTCTCAGTGTGCTTATGTGCCAGATATCAATCTGAACCAAGAGAATCTCATATCACAGCTATGAAAAGGATACTCAGGTACCTGAAAGGTACTCCAAACCTTAGATTATACTATCCAAAATGTTCAAGCTTTGATCTCAAAGGATACTTAGACTCTGACTATGCTGGATGCAACATGGACAGAAAAAGCACCTCAGGCTCATGCCAAATCCTATGTGGGAAAGTAGTCTGTTGGAGTACTAAGAAGCAACAATTAGTTGCCATGTCCTCAGCTGAAGCTGAATATGTTGCAGCAGCCAGTTGTTGTGCAAATGTACTCTGGATGAAAAGTCAACTCAGTGACTACGGAATTCAGTACAAGATGGTTCCCATCTTTTGTGATAACACAAGTGCAATTGCCATCTCAAACAACCCTGTTCTTCATCAGAGAACAAAACACATTGATATTAGATATCACTTCAACAGGGACCATGTCATAAATGGTGACATTGAATTACACTTCATTACTACAGAATATCAGCTAGCTGATATATTCACCAAACCATTGGATGAACCAACTTTCACAAGACTGAAAGCTGAATTGGGAATGTTGGATATTGAGATTCAGTCCACAGATTGAATCCATCCAACTAAGTGTAAATTCTGAAAACCCCAGGTCCCTTACTCAATGTGTTCCTCAATGAAAAAGATCACTGAATCGCCTTCCCTGAACCCTTGAACCTCAGGAACTAAACCCAAGTCCCTGAACCCTTGAACCATCAGGAACTAAACCCAAGTCCTGAACAAGCAGGTTCACTAAATGAAGAGTCATTCAGGGCCCTCAGAAGACATTCAATGTTTACTTAAATGCTCTAAGTATCTAGTTAGTAAATGTCCGAGGTTGGTAACTGAATTCTTATTTAATATAAGAATATTTGTTCTTCTGCCTTTCTGGCATGCACCTCATGGGCCCCCACTTTCCCACTTGTCATTTAATGTCTCTCCAATCACATAACAGATATATGATGACTCAACCCTGCAAATTACACTTTTTGCAGACGGCACAACTGTTCACCTCGACAGTTGTGCAAAACAGGGAAAGTGGAGTGGTTGAGCATTAAATGCGGATCTCAAACGTTTTTATACAAAATAGTTTTCAAAAATCTCTTTTGAGAAATTAAAAACCGCTTAATACCCAAAACACCCTCCACTCCACTTTCCTATAAATACCCCCAAACAAAATAACACACACACGTTTTTTTTAAAATCTTAAGCAAATTCTTGCCCTTTTTTTTTCAAAAACAAATTGTGTGTGCGTTCTTAGTCTTTAGAAACCCAGACCATCTTTGTAACCCAGACTTACTAAACAAAAAATGGCTACTTATAAAGCTATCACATAAGCCCCAAATGTGGAATTCCTCATCGAGGGCGTAGACATGACCAAGAACAACGTGGTAGGAAACTTTGCCTATCCCCCAAAGTTTTGGGCGTACAATAATGTGGTTAAATACCTTCAAAACTACTTTCTTGCTATGGCGTTCACAAAGACCCCCTCAGTCATATATCATGACTACCTCAGGGAATTCTGGTGTACTGCAGTGGTAACAAGCCCTAAGGACACCAAGGACTCAATTATCACTTTCTCAGTGATGAATGGGAGAAGGACCCTCTCTCTTGATTACAAAACCTTCATCAAATCCACTGGCCTTGATTTCACTAAGAAATTTGAGCCCAACCCCACTGACCAAGAAGTTAAGGCTGAATTTCTTTTTCTAGGGCCACATGACCCCAAACAACTTGATGTGGCCCCAGGTACATTATTGGCCAAAGCACCAATAATTAAGACTTGGTTTTCCCCAGTCTGGAGGATCCTGATGGCTTTTGTCATTCAGGTCCTTGTAGGCAATAAATCCTCCACGAAGCAGTTGAATGCATCACAACAATTGATGGTGTTCAGTCTCCTGGAGGGTAGAAAAATAGACATTGGAGGAATAATCTTCCGTGACCTCGTGGCCAAGCTCTCAGGAAAATCTAGGCAAAGACACTTGTCTTACCCTAGGTTCATTTCTTTTGTGCTTCAGGACCTACTTGGCTCTGATTATATTAGGCCTGACGCTCAAAGATCTAAACCTGACGTCTTACACAAGGCCAATTATACCAGTGGAATTACTGAGGTACAACCAGTCGCCCTGACCAACTACATGTTGGTAGTCATTCAGGGTGAAAACGCTATCTCACCCATTCCTTCTCCTACAAAGGAGAAGAAGAAAAAGAAGGCAGGGTCCAAGAAGGTGGTTAAACCCAAATCACTCGTCCTTGAGACCTCTGCCTCAGAACCCAAAGAAAGGGAAACAATGGCCAAGACCTCAGAGACACCCATCATTGAGACCCTCTTGACCTTAAAACAAACGCCAACGAAGGGTACTGAGAAATCATCCTCAGTATCCTAAGGCAAAACCCTTCCTTATGGCTCTACTGACATACACAAGTCAGTGGGGTCAGGAACCTCCACCCAATCACATCCCGATGAAGGTACTGTTAAATCACAATTTGTGCCTGAGGGAGTAAAGGGTCCTGAATCCTCGGTAGGGCAGCACTACTCTACTGAGAAGGGGCTCACACCCAATCACATCCCGTTTACGGCTCTGAGAAATCACACTTAGAGTCTCAGGGAGTTAAGCACCCTAAATACCCAAAAGGGCAGTACAACCCTGATAGGAAGGGGGTTTATCAACAATCACAAACTGTGCCTAGTGATAGTACTGGAAAACACCTACCAGTGCTTGAAGGCGCACATAGGGACAAAGACTCAGGGGGCATGCAACCACCCACTGATATGGAACCACAACCCTCTCAAGGCGGATCCATTCCCTCGGGAACTAACTCCAAAAGCCAGGCTGAGCAAACCCACTCAGTTATTATGGCAGGGCAGGACCTGGCCACACCCAGTTGCAGATTCAGTCCACGGCAGATTTTTAGGCTGTTCTCTTTTCTGATGATGAGCTCAACAATGACAGTGAGGAAGAAATTTTTAAGGCAGATGATGATCTGGATACTGATGCTCAACCCACTGAAAAATCGCATCAGTCTTCTCCACCACAGGCTGAAAAATCAGCATCTCAGGCTGATCATTCATCGGACTCTGAATATTCCTGCCCAGCCAACCTCAGGAAGTATGACAATATTCTTCCTCTCACTGAAAGACAGTTGGTCAAGTTCTTGCAGAAAGCCAACAATGCTCTTTTTCAAGGGCTCACTGAAGAAATCTTTGATCAACATTGTAAAGCTGCAGTTCATTATGTCAACCTGAAGGAATCCGTTGAAGCTTATCATGATGACATTAATGAGCAACAATCAGGGATTTCCTACTCCTTGACAACTCTTGATCAAAACCTTAAAATGTTCAACGCTACTCTTTCCAACATTGCGAAAAGCGTTGCAACTATTCAAGAGTCAGTAAAAGATAACCCTGAGCTCAACAAGAAGATTCTTCAGGCCTCTGAGACCTATCAGCAATAGTCAACTCAGTTCACTGAGCTTGTCAACATGCTGACATCCTCTAACCTTCAGGGTCTCAGCTCTTCAATGGACTCCATCAAGTCTTCCCTGGTTCTTATGGAGGCACATTTAGCATCTTGGGCTAAGTCTTCGAATTCCTTGGCCTGGAATCTTGGGCCTCGAATGACTGCTATAGAGACCTCTCAGGTATCTCTTGAGACAAAAGTGACCACTCTTCAGCAAGACACCTCAGAAATCAAAACCATGATGACTGAGATCTATCAGGCTTTTAAAGGTCATGATGCTCCCTCAACTTCAGTGAGCACTCCAACTCTTGCTCTCACGATGGCTCAAGCAACAGTTGAGGGGGAGAAAGTCACTGAAGCATCTTCCAGCCAACCTCCTTCTCACACTGAGGGGGAGATACCACCAACTCAAGCTCCTAAAACAACCCCATCATCTACTCACCAAGATAAAGGCAAAGGCATCCTCACAACAACATAGCCTAAACCTACACCAAAATTGGTGCCTACTTCCTTGGAGAGAAGGCCTGACCCTGATGAACCAGTCAAGGTCCCTTATGAAATAAAGGGAGTGTTGTAGCATCTCACTAAGGCTGAAATTCAGGATCATATAGAGAAAGAAGAGGGGTTAAAGAAAGCAACTGAAGAAGAAAGGCTGAACAAGTCAGTTCTCATCCAAGTGGTCAGTGAAGAGGCTGAAAAGCTTGGAATACAACCAAAAGCCCTTGCTAGAAGAAAAGGTGGTAAGAGCTTTATAAAAGCTCAGGATGCTGAGATGATTGCTCTCAGGCAGAAAAGTGATGAAAGATTGAAAAAGGCTGAAGAGATAAGGAAAAAGAGAATTCAGAGGTACCAGTGGGTTACGACAAGCAGATTGCGACTTGAACCAATCACTGATGTCAAGATTCATCAAAATACCAAGTCTGCTATCATCAGTGTTGTCAGAGGTCCAGACAAGAGACACTTTGAGGTTCATGATCCCTTTAGATTCTCTGACTTTGGGATCACTAAATTGGATGACTTGGGTCCAATCATACTGAAAAAGCAGAACATTGTTGTCAAAGATCTGAAGAAATCCCTGAAGCTAAGATATGACAAACTGAAAGCAACACCTGATGTACTTGGTATTCCCTCTCTTCTCCCAGCTCAAGCCAATCAGCCTGCTCTCTCTCAGTCCTCTAGAAGAAAGAAGAAGTAAATTGAATTTGAGCCTGAGATCAAAGTTCCTGGCCTTGAATGCAACAGAGCCCTCCCTGAAGGAGTTACATTTGTGAATAACTTGGTCATCGAACAACCGAGAGAGGTCTCTTCTTCACTGATGAGTTTAGCGACCCAGCCTTCCAAAGATGGAGTGACATTGATCAGGCTGGAATCAAAGCCATGCTTGGTTTCCTCATAATAGCTTCCCCAATACAGAGTCCTGAAAATGTGAGGTTCTGTCATGACCTGAGAACCAAGATCCAAGAACATCCTGACCAACATGAGCTGGAATCTAAGAGACCAAAGCTTGAAGCCCTTGGTTACAAACTTGACTTATGAATCTGCAACACCACCACTATCCTGTACTTTGTTTAGTTGTTAGGACCTTTGTAAATGATAAATAAAATTGATGGCCCATGTTGTTATTATTTCGGTGTCATTAAATAGCTTCCTAGTATATTCAGTATGAGAAGAAGTCATTAGCTCACTCATAACTAATCAAAACACTTAAGCATAATTTATATCCAAATAGGGGGAGATTGTTGGGTCCGTCAGTACCTAAGGATCCTTAAAACAGGATTTAAATACAAATTATGCTAAGTGTTAATTAAACCGAAAACATTCTAAGTTACTGAGTGAACAGTCACTGAGTGAGTTACCTTCAAGATGCTCAGGGTAAATCTAAGAAGAAGGTTTCACCACACAGTGAGGCGGAACTCCTTGAAGTGTTACTTGAGCCAAAGAAGAAGGTAACGGGTTTAGTGAGTGTTGGATAAGAGCTCACTGAACCCCAGTCTCCTCAACCACAATAAGTGATTGAAGACAGAAGATTGAAGGTAAATACTGAAGAACCTGAAGCCTGAAAGAAAGGCGGGATTGAGCGGGAAGAGTTTGAGAAGATAAGGACAAGTCTTATCTAGCCAGAAATGAACCTTCCCTAAAGCAGCTAAAAGTCAAGAAGTGTCAGAACTGACACTCGAAGACTTTTTAGCCCATTCCTATTGGTTCTTGGAAATGACAAATATTGTTGTAGTTGTCAGACACGCCTTCTTATTGTTTATGTACTTTAATCTTCAGGACGCTTTGAGGGTTGTATATAAATAGCAACAGATGGAGAAAAGGGGTTTAAGTTTTGTGCATTAAAAGCTTAGACTTTCACAAAACCCTTTTCTCCTACAAAGAGTAACCAATCCCTGAGATAGCTCAGTGGGTCGATATTGTTACCAAGGACTTGAGGTATTTTTGGATTAGATCCATCTTGTTCCATGTAAGATGTAGAAAACTAGAAGGGGGGGGGGGTTGAATAGTTTTACTGATTAAAGTTTCCTTTTAAAACTTTTAGATTGACTTATGTCAATCTAGTTTGACATGTTGGATATTGATTTTATTGTTATATAAACTACACTAAGAGATAGAGATAGAGAGACAAAACCACAACACAAGGACTCCTTCCTTGCCCTACTCCACTCCCCGAGTACCCAACTCGAGAGTTCCGTAAGCACTACACAACACACTCCTTATCTTGGCGGAAAAGCCTTCACAACGTCGCTTACACTTTATCCGGTACTAAGCTAAATATCGGGTTCTTCACATGAGGTAGAATTAAACCTTACACAATGTCGCCTACACTTGATCCGGTACAAGGCTAGATACCGAGTTCCTTTACAACGGAGGAACTAATCCTAACGCCACTAACTATCACACCATATCTTCAACACATTTGAGAAGAAAGAATGACAAGATACACTTCTGCGATCTTGCGGAGATAAAGAATCCTAGCAACCCATGTCTTGAGCGTGCAAGTCTTCTAGATGTCATGATCTCGCCTTTAAGAGGAACCTAGAGAAGCTACCTAGAAGATTCTTAGATCTGAGGTTAGAGAGGTTAGAACATAGAGAGAGACTATGTCTAAGAGGGGTGAGGAATAAGAGAGAAATGACTCACTATTTATAGGCAATTATGAGTACTGTTCACCCGGATCTGGCGGATCTCTTCCCAAAGGTATCTGGCCAGTGTAAAGCCAGGGATCTGGCTATCTGGTAGTACCAGTCCGGATTTTGGTTTACAATTCTGGGTTTTGGGTTATGGGTTAAGGTCCATGGGTCATGTGATATCATGCATGATGTCAACGACATCTTGGGTCATGGGTCATGGATATTACCCATTATTCATATCATGCAATGGGTCATGGGTTTTGGGTCAAGCTCCATGGATCATGGACTTTGGACATGGGTTTTGGGTCATGGATAGTCCAAGTCTTTATATTAAAGTTACATGTATTTTTATAAAATGTAAGTAACTAAAGTTACTTTAGTGTTTTATAAAAAAATGGTTTTGGTTTTATGTAAACTATTTAACTAAGTAATCTTTAATGGTTTATTTGTTTAGTGAAATGAGTTAGTAAACTATTGGCTCAAAGCTTTATGTATCTTATTTATTTTGTTAAAATGATTTTACGTTTGTTATCGACAAAACATTAGAAGATCGTAAAATATAAATAAACATTTTTATGGTTTATTTGTATTAACAATCTCCCCTTTTTGTTGATGACAAAACATAAAAATATTTTAAGTAAAAAAAAATCATAAATTTTTGAACTTGAGTTTTTACTCCTTTCTCCCTCTTTTTGTCCTAACAAAAAGAGCGTCGAAAAGAAACTAACCCGAATGCAAGAATATATAAAAAGATTTTTAAAGAGAAAAAGATTTAGAAGACAATGAGTAGAAGAAGAGTAAGGTAGAAACATGCATATTAGCTTCCACTTAACGAGTGCTCCACCTTCATGAGGGAGTCAAGTATTTAGGAAGACTAAGAAGAGGGTATTGCAAATGTTTTCAATGATTTTTCTTTGACGAAAGCTCCCCCTTATTGAGGGCGTCAAGTACTCCAAGTGTGTTTTGAAAATCTACAAAACAAAGGTTAGAAAGCAAGCATATAGTGTGACTTTTGCTGAAAAAGTGAGCTGAGTAGAGACTCAATTTGTTTTCTGAGTGCCCGGATCCGCCAGATCCATTTCAGAAGGGATCTGCCATGTTAAAAGCAAAGGATCCGGGTACCTGCATCTTGTTAGCAGCAATTTAAAGAGAACAAAGAATGAAAGATCATTAACGCAAGTCATAATCACATCGACATGCCCAAATAATCAAGTAGCATTTAAACAAGTTGATTCATTTAATGAAAATAAGGGAAATGATACAATAAAGGTCAATTCTATAAAATTAAGAAAATGATCTAACATGTAAGAAAGTCCTAATGAGATGGACTAACCTTAAAACTAGAGGAGGATGACCACTTGTGCTTGCTCTTAAATATTTCTATGGGTGGTTAGGTTTGCTAATGTCTTGTAAACATTCAAGAAGATGATAGAACATGAATTGCATCTCATTGCGTACTTCATGAACCAAGGTTTGAGTTTTTTGGCAATGGAAGCAAGTCTCATCATGGCTTGGTTTTGGTGGTGATGAAGGTACATATGGACCTAGGAGAGAAGGTTGTGGAGGTATGTTTGAGGTAGATGGACCTAGATAAGAAGGTTGTGGAGGTATGTTTGAAGTAGGTGTTTCTAAGTTAGAGGGTTGTTGTAACACCCCAACCCGGCAAGGGTAGAAGTGTCACGTAAATGGTGACGTATCAAAGGCAAGCATAACATACGACTTACATAATAAAAATGGTTTACAATGGTACAAAGGAAAAATATCTCAAATCTACGTAGTCATACATAATTGAATACTAAAACTAAGGTATCGTCTTCATAAGCTAATCTCTCATCCCAAAGCAAACCCAAGCTCCTGGCTTCCTACTAAAACCTGCCGCAGAAAAAGAAATGCGGCTGAGCTTAAAAAGCCCAGTGAACAGATATATATAATAAAACGGAAACAAAATTTAATGGAGATGAACAGACATATCATAACGAATGAGATATAGAAAAAGGAAATAAAGAGTAAGGTTTAGGACAGTAATCCACCACGAGCCCACATATATCACATCACATAAGCCTGCATAATCTAGAGGGGATACCTCTTAGTAACCAGATAATATGAGGGGTGTCCTCATGTATCCAATGGAGTGATCAGCTCCCACATTTTGTGAAAGACGTGGATTGCACCCATCATCAGTCACCACATAGCACATATCATATCACATATCACATATCACAACGTACCTAGGATGCATCCATTCACCCCCCCCCCCCCACAAATCACATTGGCCATAATAATAATAATATCATATTGAGCTCATATCACATATCACAATGGGGACGGTGTAACCAAATCACTAGGGCTACACACTAGCCATGCCAGTGGTGCATCACAGACATGGCCATGTTACCTTCATGGCTAGGGAACACATTTGGCTCGGGTATCAAATTGGGGTTAAGATCATAGGTTCATATCAAAGCAAGGGTTCACATGGTCATAAACATAGTCCAAATCTCCAGGTTCACATCGAAGGTTCATATGTCACAGGTTCAAATATCAAAGGTTCATATCACAGTGTAGGGAACATAGCAATGGCTTAGGAATCCCTAATACAAATCAGAATAGAGACCGAAGGCTCCTTATCAAAGAGCAGAATATCTGTACCTTGTCACGAATGCACATACGAACAAGAAATAGAAGACACAGAAGCGGATCAAAACCTTCTTCTTCACACCTAGAGGAGTAGAAGAGAATTACTCATTTTAGCTTGTCTTTCCATTTTAAGTAACTTTCCATTTTTAGCAGGTTTCCAAAATTAGCAAGTTTCCATATTTAGTAAGATTGTGTCATATAATTTAATTAAATCATTATTAAGTGGAAATAGGGTATACTTGATCAGATTTACACATTTGGTCCTCACGGTTTCATAATTTACAAATTACACACTTTATTTTATTAAGTTACACTTTAAACCTTTTTATATCCATAATTACACATTAAACCCTTAATTAACCAAATTTACACAATGAGTACTTATTTTCACATGTTATACGAATGTACCCTTAAATATTCATAATTTACACATCAAGTCCCTCAAGTTACCAAAGTTACATATTAAGCCCTTTAATTTACAATTTCAACTTTTAATTATTAATAGTTACATATTAACCCATTAAATTACCAAAATTGCACATAACCCCCTGAAGATAATTTATTACTCAAATCAACCTTAAATTTCCAGAAATTACATAATTAGTCCCTCTCTTTTAATTATTTACAAAATCGATTTAAACTTTAATTAATTAACAAATTAAACCCTTTAAATATAGAATTTACACAAGAGGCCCTCCTTTTATATTTTATATGATTTATACCTGTCCCAAATAATATTCTAAAAATAACCCATAAGTTTTATAATTTACAAAACACCCCCTTATAATTTAAAAACAAACCGCATAACACTTTTATTTACAAAACCCTAACCTTAAAATTCTCAATCATTACCCAATAATTATATTATCATTATATCATCATTTAATGACTCAAAACAAGCCCTAAATCTAAACCCTAGCTCGAACCATATTTTATTTCTTTTTCTTCTTTATTTTTCTTTTATACGGTTTTAAACTAAATTCGACCACGATGATTTTAGGCCTCAACAATTCGAAAGAACATTTTTGTGATGTTATATGGTGATTATATAAGCCACGTAAAATAATAACCAGGTCCAAAAAAATCGCATAGGTGTATTTGAGATTTAATTCGATTTTAGGGTTCCAAAACACATAAATTATCATACGGCTAGAATATGATGCATGGCCTATTTTAATCATTTTTACCACGTTATATAGGATCAGTAGAAGCTTATAAAAATACCAGAATAATTATGGAACGAACGGATGGACGATTTTGAATTTGTGTTACTCGCTAGAATCCTTCGAACCAAATAAATCACCACGCCCAAAAACGCGACCAAACCACCTTGTAGACATTTTTCACAGAGTATAAATCATGTGAGGATCATGAGAAAAATGGAAAACGAATTTTATGGTGATCGAATGAATTGTTTGTGAATTTACCTTCGGATTTGATTTTGCGACAAGAATAAAAGCTAGCGATCAAAAGACCAACTCCCACGACCTAAACCAAATTTTCTAGGCCTCCTTAGATCATGTACAACACCAGAAAAATATGCTTGGACTCCAGAAAATTCGTATGAGCAAGGAGAGGAATTATGGTGTGTTTTTGGTCTAGGCGGCAATGTGTTTGTTAGGGTTTAATGTGATTGTTAGCTAATAGGGGTAAATTGCCGTGATTTAGGGAATATGGGCTGGCCAAAAACGTGTGAATCAAAGACCCAATCAACAAAATTAGTTTCCTTAATTATTTTGCCATTTAAATGCATTTTGAATTAGTTATAGGTTAAATAATATTTATAATAATATACATATGGATTTTCGGCATACATATTGTGTATAATTAATTTTTGTACTTCCCAAATGTCAATTGTGGTAGAGGAAAAATAATTTACTTCATATCTTGATCATCTCTCAAAGTTTGGAATTTATTTGGTATTTTATAAGCTCATAAATCAAAGTTTTAGATCGTAGGGGCATTTTGGTCTTTTCACATGTTTTCAGATTTTTGGGTTTTACAACTCTTCCCCTCTAACAGAAAAATTTCGTCCTCGAAATTTGCAAAGAATCAGAAGTGAAAGGATCGAAAACAAAATAGGGACGTACCAGATCAGAATACAAAATGCGGATAACTAGCTCGTATCGACTCTTCGGTCTCCCAGGTAGCCTCCCGCTCTGGGTGGTTCTTCCCAAGAATCTTTACGAATGGAAAAGAAAAATCCTAACGATCGGAAATGAACGAAACAAAAGACACAACGGACAGCGAACAGAAATGTAAAAGACTTGTTTCTCATGACTCTTCGTTGTCGATCTAAGATAGCTTCGGGTTTCTCAGAAAGACATACTATACTGAATTTCAGATTGCAAAGATCATATCCAACATGACAAATGATTATCGCGTTCTCTCGGAAGAGATACAAGGAATACATAGGATTTTGACGGATATGCCGTCCATAGAATTTGGTTAAGCAAATCACATGAGATCGTACAGAACATAGATTTTTGGTGACATCAAATGGCAGAAAACTTCACAGCAGATCTTATGATTCTTGTCAGAAGTATATGGATCGACAAATGCGTGTCAAGAATCGAACGTATCAGATCGTATAACGGCGAACAGATTAAGCGTATAGGTGGAATGAACCTAAATCTTACAGATGCAAAAATTCTCACATCTCCTATCAACATTATAAGGTTTCTAAAGTACTCCTCGAAATATCCTATGAACACAATAAGGGTACGTCATATGACGTAAGTATTATCACGTTAGCTACTCGTCATAATACCAGCATCATATGAGTATACCATCATGATGGTCATACTTTATCTCAAGTCGCGAACAGAATTACTTATCTTAACCACCTATCAGTCTTTCTACCTCCTAAGGTTGGTCCAAAACAAACATCACTACGGATTCTAAATCGGAGGAATTTAAACGTACAAATAGCGTAACGGAATGTGTACACCTCAAAATGAAACTCGTCGTCGAAACGTTAGGTCTTCCACAATTCATCATCCTTCTCAAAACGAAACCATCATCCAAACAAATGCATAACGAACACAGAACGAAATTTCTAATAGGGTCAGGCTCATTCAAAAGATCCTATCGAAAGGTAACGGAAACTTAAGTGGTCTAAGAGGAAATGAATTACGTCTTCAATATCTTCATCCTTTACAACAATAAAATCTTCCAAATCCAAACGTTTACTACAAAATTTCATCCATTCAATTTCATGATCTCGAATCTTTTCAAATTCCAAGTAGTCGCTCTCTTGTCTAATCATACGATCATAGGGTAAAAAGGAAATCATAAACTTGAGTCTGGTTCCTCAAGTCTTCGACACTTCTTCTGGACACTTCGGTGCGGTAGCGTGAATCTCTGACGTGATCACCGTGCATTCCTCCATTTGCGAGTCTGCTTCAGCTCTCAATTCATCTTAGTACAACTAAAATGACTAGAGAAACAAGGTTGCGTGTCTCCTACAGGTCTTCTAGCATGATTCAAAATTCACCAGCTCAAACTGCTGTGGACTTCCTGGTTTATGTGCTGAAAGCTCATCTTCTACGGTCCAGTCGTCTTGATGCCCAACTGAAATCTCCACGTGCTGCTTGAGGTATAGTCGAGCCCCATATCAGTCTGCCTTCTCCTCACTTGCTTCTCTCTTGGTAACACCTGTCACTAACATCTTCTACTGATCTTCTTCAAGGCCTCTAACTCTGACAACGGTCTTCAATCTTGGTCCTTCTTGTGGAAGCTCTGTCGTCATCGGATACCTGGTGGTGTTGTCTGCTGCAATCTCTGAACGCAAATCAAAACTATTCTTCCAGAACAAAGGGTCGGTTCACAAAATACAAACAAACGGTCTACGAGTTCCTCGTTCGTCTCTGAGCATAAACACACTGTCATACTATGACAATTGTCCAGCTACTTGCGAAAATATGCTTCTTCCAACCAATACAATTGACATCATTCAAACTCATAGTGGTCACACGGGTACTAAAGCAACTTCAGGAAGTCTTCTTAGGGAAAAACTTCATATCACAAATCTCTTCACAAATCAAATCGTAATGCTTCGCGGAACTTAATCTCAACTAATCAACTTCTTCCTCAGATGTTCTTGTGGTTGCTTCTTCCGTCTTTCAAACTCAAATGAGGTCGTCTGCTACGGAGTTTCAAAAATAGAACAAATCAAATATTGATACGCGGAAATGGAATAATGATTACGGTTACATTCACGATGGTTGGTGTGCCGCCGCACACTTCTCTCTTTCTTCTTCATAAACCAACAGGAGCATTCAAGAGATCACTGAAGTGAACAAACTCATATTCCATCAGTTCCTACAATCTCTTAACTTCTTCAGTATCGTGGTTTCGCCAAATTCAGATTAGTTCCATGCAAACTTTACTTCCCAAACGGATCTCAAAAGGTTCATCAGAAACACCAGAAATTCGTACAACAAACTTTCAAATGTCGGAGCTTTCCAAGAGTGGATACAACAGGCGTTAGGAGAAAATTGGAAATCAAAGAGATCGGAGTATGTGCTTCATAGCAACAATAATCTTAACAGATTCAAATGATTGAGAATATCATATCAAAATATGGTGAAGCAGATTGTTAAAAGTCGCATTTCAAAAATTGCAGTCCATGATAGCTTTACAAAAACCACCAATCCATAGTCAAGAGACCTCAAAGTCAAATACATCCAAAGGGAAACGGATTCTCAGAGCGAATGTGGTTGTCAAATCATACGGATAGTTCACATATCAAATTTAGGTACATGGTTCATCAGAGTGTGGGATGGGAGAGTATTAGAATATATCAAGGCCAAATATATCAAATTTAGAATCATGAACAGTTCAAAGGATTTGAATCTTGTTTAGCTTATAACATAGGAAGGGTAGGGTGTGCACCGATAGTAACACGAACATCGTTTAACTGTCTGAGTTGGGATGTAAGGAATATCAGTTATTAGCATCAGCATGCTCAGATAACAATTTCGTACTGGACAAATGTCAACATCAAATCCTTCCAAAGGAAATTGGTTAACATAACAAGTTCATCATGAAAATGAAGGGAGGTAAGACTTCCTCGTCTTCTGCGACAACGTTCTTATAAGGCATGACTAAAGGCAAAGGCAAGATTCAGAGTGATGCGGAAGCAAATACTACTCACATGGATGTCCTAGACTACCCATTCCTCACCGGTTATGACTTATGTTCCTATGGGAAAATCTTACGCAACTTCGCAAAGGTTATCCTACGAGCGCCTACAGTGGAAACTTAGGGGTCCTAACTTACACAGGCCAAGGGTAGATGTACTACAAGTCGTAAACCTGGCTCTGATACCATAATTGTAACACCCCAACCCGGCAAGGGTAGAAGTGTCACGTAAATGGTGACGTATCAAAGGCAAGCATAACATACGACTTACATAATACAAATGGTTTACAATGTTACAAAGGAAAAATATCTCAAATCTACGTAGTCATACATAATTGAATACTAAAACTAAGGTATCGTCTTCATAAGCTAATCTCTCATCCCAAAGCAAATCCAAGCTCCTGGCTTCCTACTAAAACCTGCCGTAGGAAAAGAAATGCGGCTGAGCTTAAAAAGCCCAGTGAACAGATATATATAATAAAACGGAAACAAAATTTAATGGAGATGAACAGACATATCATAATGAATGAGATATAGAAAAAGGAAATAAAGAGTAAGGTTTAGGACAGTAATCCACCACGAGCCCACATATATCACATCACATAAGCCTGCATAATCTAGAGGGGATACCTCTTAGTAACCAGATAATATGAGGGGTGTCCTCATGTATCCAATGGAGTGATCAGCTCCCACATTTTGTGAAAGACGTGGATTGCACCCATCATCAGTCACCACATAGCACATATCATATCACATATCACATATCACAACGTACCTAGGATGCATCCATTCGCCCCCCCCCCCCCCACAAATCACATTGGCCATAATAATAATAATAATATCATATTGAGCTCATATCACATATCACAATGGGGACGGTGTAACCAAATCACTAGGGCTACACACTAGTCATGCCAGTGGTGCATCACAGACATAGCCATGTTACCTTCATGGCTAGGGAACACATTTGGCTCGGGTATCAAACTGGGGTTAAGATCATAGGTTCATATCAAAGCAAGGGTTCACATGGTCATAAACATAGTCCAAATCTCCAGGTTCACATCGAAGGTTCATATGTCACAGGTTCAAATATCAAAGGTTCATATCACAGTGTAGGGAACATAGCAATGGCTTAGGAATCCCTAATACAAATCAGAATAGAGACCGAAGGCTCCTTATCAAAGAGCAGAATATCTGTACCTTGTCACGAATGCACATACGAACAAGAAATAGAAGACACAGAAGCGGATCAAAACCTTCTTCTTCACACCTAGAGGAGTAGAAGAGAATTACTCATTTTAGCTTGTCTTTCCATTTTAAGTAACTTTCCATTTTTAGCAGGTTTCCAAAATTAGCAAGTTTCCATATTTAGTAAGATTGTGTCATATAATTTAATTAAATCATTATTAAGTGGAAATAGGGTATACTTGATCAGATTTACACATTTGGTCCTCACGGTTTCATAATTTACAAATTACACCCTTTATTTTATTAAGTTACACTTTAAACCTTTTTATATCCATAATTACACATTAAACCCTTAATTAACCAAATTTACACAATGAGTACTTATTTTCACATGTTATACGAATGTACCCTTAAATATTCATAATTTACACATCAAGTCCCTCAAGTTACCAAAGTTACATATTAAGCCCTTTAATTTACAATTTCAACTTTTAATTATTAATAGTTACATATTAAGCCATTAAATTACCAAAATTGCACATAACCCCCTGAATATAATTTATTAATCAAATCAACCTTAAATTTCCATAAATTACATAATTAGTCCATCTCTTTTAATTATTTACAAAATCGATTTAAACTTTAATTAATTAACAAATTAAACCCTTTAAATATAAAATTTACACAAGAGGCCCTCCTTTTATATTTTATACGATTTATACCTGTCCCAAATAATATTCTAAAAATAACCCACAAGTTTTATAATTTACAAAACACCCCCTTATAATTTAAAAACAAACCGCATAACACTTTTATTTACAAAACCCTAACCTTAAAATTCTCAATCATTACCCAATAATTATATTATCATTATATCATCATTTAATGACTCAAAACAAGCCCTAAATCTAAACCCTAGCTCGAACCATATTTTATTTCTTTTTCTTCTTTATTTTTCTTTTATACGGTTTTAAACTAAATTCGACCACGATGATTTTAGGCCTCAACAATTCGAAAGAACATTTTTTTGATGTTATATGGTGATTATATAAGCCACGAAAAATAATAACCAGGTCCAGAAAAATCGTATAGGTGTATTTGAGATTTAATTCGATTTTAGGGTTCCAAAACACATAAATTATCATACGGCTAGAATATGATGCATGGCCTGTTTTAATCATTTTTACCACGTTATATAGGATTAGTAGAAGCTTATAAAAATACCAGAATAATTATGGAACGAACGGATGGACGATTTTGAATTTGTGTTACTCGCTAGAATCCTTCGAACCAAATAAATCACCACGCCCAAAAACGCGACCAAACCACCTTGTAGACATTTTTCACAGAGTATAAATCATGTGAGGATCATGAGAAAAATGGAAAATGAATTTTATGGTGATCGAATGAATTGTTTGTGAATTTACCTTCGGATTTGATTTTGCGACAAGAATAAAAGCTAGCGATCAAAAGACCAACTCCCACGACCTAAACCAAATTTTCTAGGCCTCCTTAGATCATGTAAAACACCAAAAAAATATGCTTGGACTCCAGAAAATTCGTATGAGCAAGGAGAGGAATTATGGTGTGTTTTTGGTCTAGGCGGCAATGTGTTTGTTAGGGTTTAATGTGATTGTTAGCTAATAGGGGTAAATTGCCGTGATTTAGCGAATATGGGCTAGCCAAAAACGTGTGAATCAAAGACCCAATCAACAAAATTAGTTTCCTTAATTATTTTGCCATTTAAATGCATTTTGAATTAGTTATAGGTTAAATAATATTTATAATAATATACATATGGATTTTCGGCACACATATTGTGTATAATTAATTTTTGTACTTCCCAAATGTCAATTGTGGTAGAGGAAAAATAATTTACTTCATATCTTGATCATCTCTCAAAGTTTGGAATTTATTTGGTATTTTATAAGCTCATAAATCAAAGTTTTAGATCGTAGGGGCATTTTGGTCTTTTCACATGTTTTTAGATTTTTGGGTTTTACAGTTGTAGATCCATAATGGGTGTTGGTGGAGATGTACGTATAGGTAGAGGGGGTAGAGATGTGTCACTATCTATGTTGTTTGGTTGAGGTGGTTGAAATATTCTCATTACCCAAAATGAGCCATTTGAAGGTGGAGGAGAGGAAGATATGTGTGCTATTAGTGGTGACACATTGATGTCAACACCTATGTGGTGAGTGGAAGGTTGTTGTGTAGTAATTCTCTCAATAGACGAGAGTGTAGGCAATGGTGGTGGATTGGAAGGTCTAGGAGGCAAGTCCTCCAAGGAGTTCATGTAAGGATGTGGTAAAGAATAAGGTGTAGTAAAAGAGGGTTGTCGAGGTTGAATAGCTGAAACTCGTGTTGGTTGTGTGGAAATGGGAGTGAGTTGTGGTGTTGGTAAAATAGAAGGAAGTTGTGGTGGTGTTGGTTCAATGGAAGGAGGAGTTTGGATGTAGTTAGAGAAAGGTGTTCTAGTAGATGGTGTCTTGATAGGTGAGGATTCCGTGGATGAGATATTGTGATAACTGGTAAAATTCCCTAATATTTATATTATTGACAATTCATTTCTGTGACTAGGACACCTGACTAGACCGTTATGTGTTAAAACGGATAACAGACCTGCACATATTGTCACCCGGAAATCTCACCAAGGAACAGTGAAATTATTACATCTAATGAATTACCCATGATTATTGTATTTAAAACGGGAGGTTATCCCAGTTTCACACGGACTGACACCACACGCAAACCAAGAACAAATCTGAGATTCAGAAAATGTTAGTGAATAATTAAGGACTCGGAAAAATATTTAAGTAATACATAACAACTCTAAAAATAATAAACTACCTTTTCCATTTTCCCCGAACTTAGAAAACCAACCCATTAGTAGCCTAGCAAGTGACAGAATTTAGGATTATTAATAGAAACTGAACCATTATATTAGAGACAGAAAATCCTTGACCAGCCACATGTTGTATTAATAAAAGACCTTGCATTAATTGTTTTGTAAAACAATTAATCAAGTTATTAATATCATGCTATAACCCAACATACCAAAACCCACCTAAACTAGGCTATAACTAATAGAAACTCTAGGAAAAATTTCGAAAGAGAACTTGATGAATTAAGAGAAAGTTGCTGAACTTCAGTTTTGTAAACAAATTGTTTACTCCCTTAGCAAAGTTATATCCATGGTTAATCATTTATCTACGATGTTAACTAAGACGCATCGTAATTAACTGATTCTCAAGATTTGATATAAGTTCGCATTATGATCACTTGTTAATATTAAATTATTCTAATACGATCATTACGGGAATTCTGAAATTCATGTTTCTTGTTGCTAGAAGGAAGTCAACATGAAAAATATCAATGTTTCACTAATAACCCCGAAAGATATCCAAAAGTTAGTAATTAACCTCATTACAGCAATACTTGATGTGACTACCGTAGCCCACCTAAGTAACAATAATATGGTCACAGGAGAAAAGAAGACGGTTGTGTCATGTAGGCATATCCCTGAAAGTTTCACGGGATGCAAGTCAGCTCTTCATAAAGGACCAGGAAGAATAACCAAACCTACCATTACCCATGCCTTAGGAGTTAAGAAAACTGTCACATTTAAACAAAATAACCAAAATCGAAAACTCAAAACCATCATCCCCACCTACTACCACCACCAACTGAATCATGGGAATGGTTATGTCGGAAGAAAGCCATTGTGCAGACAATGCTTGTTGCACTACTACGGTCCATGCATTGTTAGGTGCGCAAGGTGTCTGAGAATTGGACATCAGACCAAAGACTGTAAGGCGACAGGAGCAAATCTACAGTCAGTGATTGTGACTTGCCATGGATGCGGTGGAAATGGACACTACAAGATTCAGTGCCCAAATTTCAACCCAAATTGGAAAGACAAGACTGATGCCCAGGAATAAGAAATCAAGTAAGACCTTAGTATGGAATCTATGGATAAGATAAATGCCTGTAATAGATAAATAAATTGGGAATTAGAACTCACTAAGTTGTATTTCCTTTCAAATCTCTACCTTACTTATGATGAATGTAACCTAAGTGTAATAAACTATCTTTCTGCCGTATGAAACTTTCATCATGTAACTTTTCTGCAAAAATCTCAATCTGCGTTTAGCTTCATTATCTACTCTATTCCTCCTTACCCTATTCATAGACATTACCTAGCAAAACCCTAGTATACCCTTAGGAAATTTGGTAAATATTATTTTGGCGAAACAATAGACTATCCCTAGCCTGTAGGAACCTTGGACGAACCCTAAGATTTATTTTGAGGATATTCCATTAGTACTCTAGGAAAAACCCTAACCCATCCCTGTAGTGTGGACTAAAATTTTTCCTATTATTTTAAAAAAAAATAATTTTGATGTTATTTTCCAAAAATAATGCGTTGAACACCATCTAAAACTTTTTGAAAAACATAAATACCACCGTAACTGAGCCAAACATCACATCATTTGGTCCTAAATTATACATAGCCTGATCAACTATGTATAATTTAGGAAGAATCATGTAATAAATTGGACAGTTATCTTTTCAGATTTTCTAATAACAATTTTCCTTCAAAAACAAAATATTGAAACAAAACAAAATGTTTATAAACTATCACTTTTGATTTAATACAATAGAAGTCTACATCTACTGCCCATTACCTCAAAAATAGGAATTCGACAATATTATGAATAGAAAAACACTAAGAAATCCACAAGGACTTATAGTACAAATTTTATTTAGAACCCGTGAAAATTCATACATAACGAGATCACTAGCATCGGAAGTACTAGGATTACAATGACTCCAAGGTAAGGAATAGAATCACTGAAAGGTTGACCGGCCATCACCACTAAGACTCCCATCAACACCACGATAGCTAGTGTAATCACTGGATGGATCATTTTGATTACTCTGTGTAATAGGAACCGACAAAAACAATAGGCATAAGACCAAACCTAGACCGTAAACACGTAGGCGAATAAGATTTATTGAGGATTATATAGAACTGGGAAAAGATCATTACCTCCATAACTTGTCAACTCTGATAGCTAGGAACCCGAATGGCATTAGAGCCGCCACAACATAGACCATGAACTCATAGTCTTCCTTAGGAACATACTTCAAAAAGAAAACCCCGAGAACGATATGAAAGATTGCTAGGAAAGCAAAGAGGTGCGGCATTTTGAGGTTTTTAGAAAAGAATTTAGTAGTGAAAGAATGAGGATTAAAAATGAGGTATTTATAGGAGAAATATAGTCGTTATATTACCGTTACAAAACACTGTTACAGACTGTTAGATATTACTGTTCATCGAACGTTGGAATCTGACCATTGTAGTTACTGTTCACATCCTTTAGATTTATTAGGTGGCAAAACATTCAAATTTAGCTCATCTATTAGGAATAAAACTGACCAAGATACGTTCCCTTAGGTACCAAATGGAAATTCCTAGACGACTCTTTTAGGCCAAAACTATAATTGAGGAACTAGTAGTGAAATGATATTATTGGAGACATAGGACATAAGAATAATATTGTTAATGATTAATATTAATCCTTTATCATACACAACAATATGAGAATAATAGAAGAATAGAAGAAATGGGAATGGTGTATATTAGATTAAGGAGAAAGATAAGAAAGAGATACAAGAGAAAGAATAACACACACATCCAACCCTTCTAAGTGAGGAGGGGAAGGGTATTTATAGGCTTCAAGGATGGAAGGCTTGGGTGGGCTTGGATTAAGCTTGGGCCTTTTACATGGACTATAATCATACATTTAATCTATAAGGTTAATCCAAGCCCATTGACTAAATTAACTAAACTAAACAACGACACACTTAATTAAACTATAACAATGACAAATGACCATCACTTTAAAATAAATCCTAACAATCTCCCCCTAAGGGATGGTCATTCAAATGATGCTCCATGTGAGATGGTCTTTCGTCTTCAATGTCTTTGAGCTTTGAGTGTCGTTGTATAGCAGTCTTTGTTTTTGATTCCTTCATGCTATGTGATCTTCAAAGTATCGTCTTTGAGGTTGTTCTTGCCTTCGATCAGCATCTTCATGTGATGATGCGTCGTGACCTTCAACATACTCATACATCTTGGACATTATACTTATGCTAACAATCTCCCCATAATCTTTCATCATATGAACTTGTTCTCGACATCTTGATTAGCTTCTTGACTTTGTCTTTTCACTTTGTCTTTAACTTGATCTTCTTGTCTTGAACTTTTAAACTTGAGCTTTGTTGGAGATGTTCTTCATAAGTATGAGTATGCTGAGGTGAAGATGATTGATGAATGTGGTGATGGTTAATGGATGTTTATAGGTAGCTGCATAAAACCGTTAGTAATAATCATCCAGCGCTTACAGGTTGGGACTTTGAGATTGTCAACAGCATAGTGTGAAGACTTTCCCTAATCCTTCCCCAGGCCGTTCTGAACCGGATACCCCTGAGAGGGCTTACACGGACACACCGAAGTGCACCCACGATTCAGTGAGTCGCTGGAGATCACCCCACGACTGTAGACCGTTTGAAGCACGTAACCATCATGATGTAAATGGCAAGATCCTTGGATCTCATTAAGACTCTTACAACTTGTGTCCTTTTTGGCGAACACAAGTGTATCATATTGGAAGTGTTCCTAACGAGATATTTTGATGAATCTCATGGCTCTAGACTCTATTGTGCGTTTTGGTTTTAGTCGTCGGAGGCATGGAGCAGAGTGCCACCTTTTCAATATCAACTCATCTCGGAATGAGAGGCCGATAGATTATGTAGTGTTCTCCGTGAGAAATGAAACAAATATCTTTTGAGAGATATCTGAGTGGCTAGGAGGGGTGGTGTAGTGCGTCACTGGGTCCATGACGTCTTGTCTTCAATACCAGTATCACCTTAGTGAATACCGATAGCAGATGTATTGACCCGATTTCTGCCCTAAGTTTTCATGGAGGGCTATTTCTTTTCACCCTTTCATTCAACTTTTCTTTTTAATTCTTCAACCCCTTCTTTCCCTTTCTCATTTACTCCTTTTTCAATCATACCTAAGGACTTTTAATTCTAATCTATTGGAATTGTCCTTGGGTAGACCCCTTCGGCTCTGGCGGATCATAGGACGGTTTTCCTAACCTTAGTCACCTTATAACACCATGACTATCCTAGATTTGCCATAAAACCTTTTGAAAATTTCTCAAAGTATTTATGAATAAACGCATTTTTGTTAACACTTCGAGAGTTTTTAGATTTTTGAAACACTCCCCCTTCACATGTGCTCATGCATTTTTAACTAAAATTGCACATGTTGGGTAGAGTTCGCACATTTTGAATTGATCGACTTTCAATGAACATGACCTTCGCGAGACACGCTTACATCACTAGTTAGACTAGCTTGAAATTATTACCCGTCCCGGTCATATTCAATGATCATCTCTCGAATTGGTACATTCTACTCAGACAAGTCCTTTGCGAGACATGTTTACATCACTGGATAACCAGCTTGAAATTATTACCCGTCCAGGACAAGTCTTTTCGATTACTGACATTTAAGCTTCGTCAATTCGAGGGTTAAACTGAGTCTTTTTGTAGAGCTCGACTCACGATCACATTTTAATCACATTTCTCCCCCTCAAAAATAGCATTTCAATGGTATTTTTGATACCGTTTGATTAAAATCATTGTTTTTAGAAAGCTATTAGGGAGAAACGGTTTTGCATGAACTTTTTGGAACAAAGATGTTTTGAATTACTCCCCCTCAAACCTTGCATAGGTTTTGATATTTTTAAACTTTGGAGCGAACTGGGGAGTAAATATTTGAAAATCTTAAGCAAAATTTTTGAAAAGTTTTGAAAAAACCTTTTGATAAATTTTGAATAAAATTTTGCTTAAGATTAAGGAGTTTGAATAAACATTTCATGAAAACTTCTTTTCTTGTTAGGATTGTTGTAATAAAATGTACAACAGGGTCCTTTCTTTGAAAAACGGGTTATACACTGTTATGTGTGCATAAGCCATAATGGTTAAGCGCGGGTTGTAAGCTGAAATACTTACAAGCCATTAGAATGAATTTTGAGAAACGACATATTTTGAAAACATTTAAATGAACTCTCGCTCAAGCATCTGTACATGCCCGTATCATTGTTGAATGACATTTCTAGCTAAGTACTATTAGCGTCACTAACCGTCATAGCAGTCGTTTACGAATACGGAAGGAGATTTCAAGAATAAAATCAATTTATCAGAAAGAAAACTTCGCGCTCCGAATTTAAACAAACACATAGTCGTTTCAGGGTGGAGGAATATTGGCTTCTAACAAGAATATGGTTCAGCTCTCTCCAGTCGCCATCCTTCTTCATCGCGAACGAAACTGAAACACGCCCAGAAAATACCCTTAAGTAAACTCACTTCTTGGTCTTCGGTTGCTGCTCTTCCCGGTTGCTCAAATCAAACTGGTATGATCTGAAAGACGTCTTCGCTTGCTGGCTAGACCATCTCTCAGTATCATGTCAAATCCTACTTCACACTTCGGTGGTGCCAATTAACTCTCAAGACAAGGTTCATTCATTGGTGTACGAAATGGTTTCTAGGAAAACTTCATACCACGAAAGTAACACACGACTCTCCAGAGTGATAGAAACGTTCAACAATCGGTAATCATGGTAAGGAGTTCAAAATTATTACAACCATCAAAGGTGAGACATAGAAGGGTAGTTGTCAATATTTGACTGATCACTCAACAAATCCCTTGTCAGAAAAGAATCGAAGTTAGTTATCCAAAGAAAGATGGCTCGCAAATCAAAACTTTATCATTCAGAAGTGAGGGGAAAAACATTCTTATACCCGTGGTTACACACCACAAGGCTTCTTATAAGGACAGAGATGGGTGAAACGAAATTGAATAATGTCGGAAGATTCATAAATACTTATCAAAAGCAAAAGATAGTCAAAACATATCCAGTACGTTATCGCCATGGAGGTTCTCAGAGTGCCCGAAGAGGCGTCAAAATGATTAACGAAAGAATCAGATATCAGCGTCAAAATCTGAAGATAAGGATCAAATAGTGTCAGGCAATTATTATGAAATTTTCCATGGCTTCAAGATTTATTCAGGTTCAAATCTTAGGTGGTGCATAAGCTTTCACTTTCCAAAAGTGGCATCAACAGGATCTAATCCAAAAGCAAGGCACGAATCAGAGTGATGCGGAAGCAAAGATACTTAAACGAATGCCTTATAGTCTACCCATTCCTCACTGATCAAAACTTACGTTCCTATAGGGAAGTCCTAAGGCAAATTCTTACAGGTTATCTTATGAGCGCCTACAGTGGAAACTTAGTGGTCCAAACTTACACAGGTCAAGGGTAAATGTATTACGAAATCGCAGCCTGTCGCTCTGATACCATAAATTGTAACACCCCAACCCGACAAGGGTAAAGATGTCACGCAAATGGTTTCATATCAGATATAACAAAGCATACATTCAAAAGTAACACAAAGATTCTCAAGGGTTACAAAGGAAATACTGAAATAACCAGGTTACAAGGCGAATACAATTTCTAACAATAAGATAACTTCTAATCATCTCTAGGCCCAAAACTATCAAGTCTTCTAAGTCCAAAAGTCTCTTCACTCGTACTCATCTTCCAACTAAAACCTGCCGCACACGAAAAGAAAACGTGCGGCTGAGCTTACAAAGCCCAGTGAACAGATATATAATAAACGGAAACGAAAATAAACGGAAATAATCAGATGTAGCATAATGAAAGAGATATAAATAAGATACAAGAGTAAAGGTTTAGGATAGTTATCCACCACGAGCCCAGAAACTCAAAGTCATAATCTCAAAGTCACATCTCAACATCATAGTCTCACAATCAGAGGGGATACCTCTCAGGCAACCAGATAATATGAGGGGTGGCCTCATGTATCAAATGGGGTGGAGTAGCTAGCTCCCAGAAATGTGAAAGGCGTGTAATGCACACAAGCACCAGTCACCTCAAAGTCATACTCAAAGTCATAGTTAAATCCACTAAACATACATGCCTAGGATTGCAATCCATACGCCCCCACTCAAAGTCAATCTCAAAATCATAATCTCAAAGTCATCATGGCCATATCATAATATAAAAGGGGACGGCGTGAGAAATCACTCCCCCACACAGGAGTCATGCCAGTGGTGCATCACAGACACGGCCAGGTTACCTTCCTGGCTAGGAAACAGAAAGGTGGCTCGGGTATCAAACTAAGAGTCATATCTCAAGGTCATCTCAAAGTCATATATCAGAAATGCATCTCAACGTCATATCAAAAGGTTCATACACAAGGAAACATAGAAATGGCCTGGGAAATCTTAACTGAATCATAACTCATAATCATAATCAAGGTTCATCTCAAAAGTTCATTTTAAAACTTCCATCAAAGTCCATTTTAAACAATCCTTTATTTGTGCCTTTAATAAAACGATTCTTTAAAGTAATTTTCATAAAATATTCTTTCAAAACGGTTTTTCATAAAAATTAGTCTTCCAAAATAGCCTTCATAAAAGTTAGTAACATTTATATAAAATGGTTCTGTCTCATTTATAAACACCCTTTTAAAATAGTTTTTCCTCAAAACATTTTCAAGATATAAATGTGAAGGTTTTCATAGCATAGCTTCAGATCGGAATTCATATCAAATGGAACTCAACTGGGGAGGTTCAAGCAAAGGGAAATCATCGCAATCGAATCAGAAACTAATGGATTCAGAATACGAGAGAGATCATGAGAAACCTTAAAAGAAAGGTCAGAATATCTGTACCTTATACCGCAAATGAAAACACGACAGAAAATACAAAGGTCGGAAGCAAACTCCATCTTCAGTGAATCTACACGAACACATGGTCGTCTTACAATTAATATCTCATTTAAGTCAGATTACTTAGTTTAGTCGCTTTCTATTTTTAGTAACTTTCCAGATTTGTAATTTTCTAAAAATAGTAAGTTTCCATATTTAGTAAGTTCCCCTAATTAGCAAGATTAGCCAAATATGATACAATTAACATTTAATTATGTTTAAGTGCTCAAAATGATCATTATTATAGATTAGGGTTTAATAATGACAATTTTTTTTATAATGGAAAACCAAATGACTACGCACTCGACCTCGTCTTTTGACAAATCTATTTGATACAAAAACGACCCGAAAACCCTCTTGTGCACTTTTACATTTTCGACTCATTGTGACTACTTAACCAAAACCCTTTCAAACCGAACGAATACCAACCTTATTACAACTTCTCGTTAACTCTATATAGCGAGACCTACACAAACCCAAATAACTCATTTCGCAAACCAAACCCACACCCTAATCGACCCATATTGCACATCCAAAATCACAAATCTTTTACCCATTTTAGACCTGACATACACGCGTCCTTTTATCAATTTTAAACTACATATACAACGCATACAAACATAGCCCTACTACTATCACATGGTACCCACACACACTTCACATTCACGACATGATATATTAATTCAAACACACTCGTTCACCTTCTTTTTTTTTATACATGTATTCTATTCGGGTTTTTAACTCACACGACACACACATGAATTCACAAGTTTCCAGCCCATTCTAACTCACTTACACATGACGCAAAATAGATCTAATCACACATAATATTATAACGAGACCAGAATATAATAGTGAGCCAAACACCATGAAAACACTCACATACAATCATACTCTCGCTTTAACATTCATAGCCTAGGTTCTCCATATTATACGCCACGTTAACTGATCATTATCAACAGGTTTTTAAACTTTACTTGACCCACCAAAGTCACATGCAAACACACCACGTGATGAATAAGCAAAACAATTCAACGCTTAAACCCATTTCAAATCTGATAACACACTCTTCATTTATAGGTTTATCTCAGGTTGTATATTGTGTAGATAGACATCACATGCAGGTTTACAAGACCAGATTAAAAGCGCATGATCACAACATAATCGAATAAAGAACAGAACAGCAGTCGACAGACGCATGTTTTGTGTTGCATGATTTATTTAGATTATATATATATATATATGTAAGTCGTATACTCATGCATGAAAACAAAAGAGGTCGAAATACCTAGGAGACTGAACACAATGAAACAGAAAGAAGACCATGACTCACGCTCCTTTCGAACACGATACCCTTCTTCGAACCAACACCCTTTGCTCGTGATCACACCCACGCTGTAACACCACAAAACGGATCACCCACCTTTTCTGCCTCGTCTTTGTACAGCTTGACCCAAGAATCAATAGCAGCCGAATTTGTATATTTCTCTAGGGTTTTATGTTTGTTGTTGAATGTGTAAATGTAGGTTAAACAAGTGAGATGAATGTGGAGATATAGGGGTGTGTTAGGCCGAGCATAAAGGGAGGTCAAGATCAGACTTTTGATTTTGAAAAATCACAATGCATCTTTTCCCTTTTTAAATCTCACATGTTATGTACAAGTTATAAAAAAATTTGGTCTTGAGAGAAATATGAATGCCAGCTGGAATGTGTCTCTAATTTGGTTTAGGATACATACAAAATTAACGAATTTTTATCTCTTGAAGTACAATGACTTGGAAAGTTTATGAGTGTGTCATGATAAATAATATTGTGGGATTTGGTCAATGACAAAACGTGTGATATGGTTTAAAAAGTGGAAGGTTTAGCCGAAATTGTGGAGTGATAGAAGGAAACAAATCAATCATGCATGTAGTCAATATACGGGTCTTCATACGTTTGTGAAATAGACATAAATTCGGCTAGGACAAAATTGAAAACGTGACATAGGTTTAAACGTGCATAAATTATTTTAGCCTAAGTTTTAATATTCGTATAATGTTGGTGTTTCAAATATGAACGGATTAAATACTTAGGTCCACATCGGAATGTAATGTCTTGAATAATTAACGTCTCTTCAAAAGTTTAAAATTAGAGGGGTATTTTGGGTATTTCAGATGTTCGAAATTTTCGGGTCTTACAATTCTTCCCCTCTAAAAGAAAATTTTCGTCCTCGAAAATTGAAGTCGCAAGGTTAAACGAAGTCGTAGCAAATCGCAAAATATCCTCACAAACATTCTCATGACCGAAGAGGTTCTTCCAAAAGATCTTCATACCAAAATAGTTTCTCATGACTCAAATCAAAATGAGGTGGGTTCAAATTTCTCAGATGGGGACAGAATAAGTTGATTCTGATCAAAAGGTCCATGCAACATAACAAGGACGATAGGCGAATCTTCTAGAGAGCTCATATGGAATACAAACAAGATTTCCAATCAAATTAATTGCATCAACAGTAAGGAGTTCAAGACTTATAACTGAGGTCAACAGAATTCAAATCGAGAGTTCAAACTCAACCAGATATCTAATGAATGAAAGCAGAGTATACGGATAAATAGGATTTCCAATCACTATTCGCGAATAATCCAACGGAGTTCAAATTCTTAACTTCTTAGGTGCTCCTCAAGATATCCTATGCCCACAACAAGTGCACGTTATATGATGTAGGTATTATCACGTTGGCCAGACGTCATAATACTGGCATCATATAAATATGCCCTCATGATGGTCATACTTTATCTCAAATCGTCATCAAAACCACCTATCTTAATCCACCTAGTACTTCTACGGTCTCAGAGGTCAACAAAAACGAATGCCATAGTCCAGAGAGAAAACAAAACTATTCGCAAGAGTATCAAAATCCCAGATTGCCTAGCAGAAGTGGGGTATGCCGTCACAAGCATCATCTCTTCCATAATTCGCCAACATCTCTCAAAACAAAGCTATCACCGATCATATGAAGAAAAAAAATGAACACGGAACTGAAATGCTCTAGGAAACTTGAATCATTAGAGGATCTTATTACTATATAACGAAGCTTAAGAGAGTCAACAGAAATGAAAGTTAGTCGCCAAGAACTTCGGCCTTCATAGAATTAATTCTTCCAAACATAAAGGGTCTGTTTCAAATTCCGCTCATTCAACACCTCCAATCTCTTCAAGTCCGGTTAATCGGTCTTCGTCTGTCCATCAATCGGGAAGTGAAACCAAAATCGGGAACTTGTCTGGTTCATCGAGTCTCCTGCAGTTCTTCTTGGAATGCGATGGAGTAATGTGGATTTCCGGCACGATCTTTAAATCTCTCCATCATCCAGTCTGCTTCCACTCTCAATTCATCTTAGTACAACCAAGATGAATAGGGAAGTGAGACTGCATGTCTTTATCAGCTCCAGGTTCGCCATCTTGACTAGAATTTCTTCATCTGCATCGCCAACACTTCTGCCCTGTAAGGAATGTCTTCATTCTTCAGGGTAGTCTCCATTGTCGTCAACTCCAGGTCAGGCAAAGAACACCGTTGTCTCAACAAATATCCATCTCCCAGAATGCACAAATGATCGTCAAGTTCTAACAAGGTGCAACAATGATTTTCATGCTCTTTCTCGTCTCCGAATGTACCATTAAGTCATACGATGACCATTTGCCCAAGTACTTACGAGAAAACATCATTTATCAATTTCACAAAACAGTCAAGGCTTTAGCTAATACTATTAGCGTCACTAACCGTCATAGCAGTCGTTTACGAATACGGAAGGAGATTTCAAGAATAAAATCAATTTATCAAAAAGAAAAACTTCGCGCTCCGAATTTAAACAAACACATAGTCGTTTCAGGGTGGAGGAATATTGGCTTCTAACAAGAATATGGTTCAGCTCTCTCCAGTCGCCATCCTTCTTCATCGCGAACGAAACTGAAACACGCCCAGAAAATACCCTTAAGTAAACTCACTTCTTGGTCTTCGGTTGCTGCTCTTCCCGGTTGCTCAAATCAAACTGGTATGATCTGAAAGACGTCTTCGCTTGCTGGCTAGACCATCTCTCAGTATCATGTCAAATCCTACTTCACACTTCGGTGGTGCCAATTAACTCTCAAGACAAGGTTCATTCATTGGTGTACGAAATGGTTTCTAGGAAAACTTCATACCACGAAAGTAACACACGACTCTCCAGAGTGATAGAAACGTTCAACAATCGGTAATCATGGTAAGGAGTTCAAAATTATTACAACCATCAAAGGTGAGACATAGAAGGGTAGTTGTCAATATTTGACTGATCACTCAACAAATCCCTTGTCAGAAAAGAATCGAAGTTAGTTATCCAAAGAAAGATGGCTCGCAAATCAAAACTTTATCATTCAGAAGTGAGGGGAAAAACATTCTTATACCCGTGGTTACACACCACAAGGCTTCTTATAAGGACAGAGATGGGTGAAACGAAATTGAATAATGTCGGAAGATTCATAAATACTTATCAAAAGCAAAAGATAGTCAAAACATATCCAGTACGTTATCGCCATGGAGGTTCTCAGAGTGCCCGAAGAGGCGTCAAAATGATTAACGAAAGAATCAGATATCAGCGTCAAAATCTGAAGATAAGGATCAAATAGTGTCAGGCAATTATTATGAAATTTTCCATGGCTTCAAGATTTATTCAGGTTCAAATCTTAGGTGGTGCATAAGCTTTCACTTTCCAAAAGTGGCATCAACAGGATCTAATCCAAAAGCAAGGCACGAATCAGAGTGATGCGGAAGCAAAGATACTTAAACGAATGACTTATAGTCTACCCATTCCTCACTGATCAAAACTTACGTTCCTATAGGGAAGTCCTAAGGCAAATTCTTACAGGTTATCTTATGAGCGCCTACAGTGGAAACTTAGTGGTCCAAACTTACACAGGTCAAGGGTAAATGTATTACGAAATCGCAGCCTGTCTCTCTGATACCATAAATTGTAACACCCCAACCCGACAAGGGTAAAGATGTCACGCAAATGGTTTCATATCAGATATAACAAAGCATACATTCAAAAGTAACATAAAGATTCTCAAGGGTTACAAAGGAAATACTGAAATAACCAGGTTACAAGGCGAATACAATTTCTAACAATAAGATAACTTCTAATCATCTCTAGGCCCAAAACTATCAAGTCTTCTAAGTCCAAAAGTCTCTTCACTCGTACTCATCTTCCAACTAAAAACCTGCCGCACACGAAAAGAAAACGTGCGGCTGAGCTTACAAAGCCCAGTGAACAGATATATAATAAACGGAAACGAAAATAAACGGAAATAATCAGATGTAGCATAATGAATGAGATATAAATAAGGTACAAGAGTAAAGGTTTAGGATAGTTATCCACCACGAGCCCAGAAACTCAAAGTCATAATCTCAAAGTCACATCTCAACATCATAGTCTCACAATCAGAGGGGATACCTCTCAGGCAACCAGATAATATGAGGGGTGGCCTCATGTATCAAATGGGGTGGAGTAGCTAGCTCCCAGAAATGTGAAAGGCGTGTAATGCACACAAGCACCAGTCACCTCAAAGTCATGCTCAAAGTCATAGTTAAATCCACTAAACATACATGCCTAGGATTGCAATCCATACGCCCCCACTCAAAGTCAATCTCAAAATCATAATCTCAAAGTCATCATGGCCATATCATAATATAAAAGGGGACGGCGTGAGAAATCACTCCCCCACACAGGAGTCATGCCAGTGGTGCATCACAGACACGGCCAGGTTACCTTCCTGGCTAGGAAACAGAAAGGTGGCTCGGGTATCAAACTAAGAGTCATATCTCAAGGTCATCTCAAAGTCATATATCAGAAATGCATCTCAACGTCATATCAAAAGGTTCATACACAAGGAAACATAGAAATGGCCTGGGAAATCTTAACTGAATCATAACTCATAATCATAATCAAGGTTCATCTCAAAAGTTCATTTTAAAACTTCCATCAAAGTCCATTTTAAACAATCCTTTATTTGTGCCTTTAATAAAACGATTCTTTAAAGTAATTTTCATAAAATATTCTTTCAAAACGGTTTTTCATAAAAATTAGTCTTCCAAAATAGCCTTCATAAAAGTTAGTAACATTTATATAAAATGGTTCTGTCTCATTTATAAACACCCTTTTAAAATAGTTTTTCCTCAAAACATTTTCAAGATATAAATGTGAAGGTTTTCATAGCATAGCTTCAGATCGGAATTCATATCAAATGGAACTCAACTGGGGAGGTTCAAGCAAAGGGAAATCATAGCAATCGAATTAGAAACTAATGGATTCAGAATACGAGAGAGATCATGAGAAACCTTAAAAGAAAGGTCAGAATATCTGTACCTTATACCGCAAATGAAAACACGACAGAAAATACAAAGGTCGGAAGCAAACTCCATCTTCAGTGAATCTACACGAACACATGGTCGTCTTACAATTAATATCTCATTTAAGTCAGATTACTTAGTTTAGTCGCTTTCTATTTTTAGTAACTTTCCAGATTTGTAATTTTCTAAAAATAGTAAGTTTCCATATTTAGTAAGTTCCCCTAATTAGCAAGATTAGCCAAATATGATACAATTAACATTTAATTATGTTTAAGTGCTCAAAATGATCATTATTATAGATTAGGGTTTAATAATGACAATTTTTTTTATAATGGAAAACCAAATGACTACGCACTCGACCTCGTCTTTTGACAAATCTATTTGATACAAAAATGACCTGAAAACCCTCTTGTGCACCTTTTACATTTTCGACTCATTGTGACTACTTAACCAAAACCCTTTCAAACCGAACGAATACCAACCTTATTACAACTTCTCGTTAACTCTATATAGCGAGACCTACACAAACCCAAATAACTCATTTCGCAAACCAAACCCACACCCTAATCGACCCATATTGCACCTCCAAAATCACAAATCTTTTACCCATTTTAGACCTGACATACACGCGTCCTTTTATCAATTTTAAACTACATATACAACGCATACAAACATAGCCCTACTACTATCACATGGTACCCACACACACTTCACATTCACGACATGATATATTAATTCAAACACACTCGTTCACCTTCTTTTTTTTTATACATGTATTCTATTCGGGTTTTTAACTCACACGACACACACATGAATTCACAAGTTTCCAGCCCATTCTAACTCACTTACACATGACGCAAAACAGATCTAATCACACATAATATTATAACGAGACCAGAATATAATAGTGAGCCAAACACCATGAAAACACTCACATACAATCATACTCTCGCTTTAACATTCATAGCCTAGGTTCTCCATATTATACGCCACGTTAACTGATCATTATCAACAGGTTTTTAAACTTTACTTGACCCACCAAAGTCACATGCAAACACACCACGTGATGAATAAGCAAAACAATTCAACGCTTAAACCCATTTCAAATCTGATAACACACTCTTCATTTATAGGTTTATCTCAGGTTGTATATTGTGTAGATAGACATCACATGCAGGTTTACAAGACCAGATTAAAAGCGCATGATCACAACATAATCGAATAGAGAACAGAACAGCAGTCGACAGACGCATGTTTTGTGTTGCATGATTTATTTAGATTTTATATATATATATATGTAGGTCGTATACTCATGCATGAAAACAAAAGAGGTCGAAATACCTAGGAGACTGAACACAATGAAACAGAAAGAAGACCACGACTCACGCTCCTTTCGAACACGATACCCTTCTTCGAACCAACACCCTTTGCTCGTGATCACACCCACGCTGTAACACCACAAAACGGATCACCCACCTTTTCTGCCTCGTCTTTGTACAGCTTGACCCAAGAATCAATAGCAGCCGAATTTGTATATTTCTCTAGGGTTTTATGTTTGTTGTTGAATGTGTAAATGTAGGTTAAACAAGTGAGATGAATGTGGAGATATAGGGGTGTGTTAGGCCGAGCATAAAGGGAGGTCAAGATCAGACTTTTGATTTTGAAAAATCACAATGCATCTTTTCCCTTTTTAAATCTCACATGTTATGTACAAGTTATAAAAAAATTTGGTCTTGAGAGAAATATGAATGCCAACTGGAATGTGTCTCTAATTTGGTTTAGGATACATACAAAATTAACGAATTTTTATCTCTTGAAGTACAATGACTTGGAAAGTTTATGAGTGTGTCATGATAAATAATATTGTGGGATTTGGTCAATGACAAAACGTGTGATATGGTTTAAAAAGTGGAAGGTTTAGCCGAAATTGTGGAGTGATAGAAGGAAACAAATCAATCATGCATGTAGTCAATATACGGGTCTTCATACGTTTGTGAAATAGACATAAATTCGGCTAGGACAAAATTGAAAACGTGACATAGGTTTAAACGTGCATAAATTATTTTAGCCTAAGTTTTAATATTCGTATAATGTTGGTGTTTCAAATATGAACGGATTAAATACTTAGGTCCACATCGGAATGTAATGTCTTGAATAATTAACGTCTCTTCAAAAGTTTAAAATTAGAGGGGTATTTTGGGTATTTCAGATGTTCGAAATTTTCGGGTCTTACATTCTTCATCCCTATCTTGATGATTTTCACTATTATTTGTCTTGGTGTAGCTATCAAGAATCTTTCCTGTGGGAATCCATCTAAGACCGACTGTTTTAAAAACTTTTCCCATGGGAATCCACCTAAGGCAGGATCTTGGAGTTGTTTTCTTTTCAGATACAACGGAAGTCTCATTTTGAGAAAAACTACGTCCTGTAGGGATCCACTTGGTAGAATTCTTAGCTTTTTGCTTCTTATCAACGGGTGTGTTTCTATTTGGTGTCTTAGAGGATTGTGCCTTAGCACGCAAATTTGCTTTCTTGATATACTGTGCCACACATGCATCATGATTAGCTGAAAAAACACATTTTTGACATGTAGGACAGACAAATTCAACATTCTTGTTCAAAACAGCAACCTTAACTTTGTCACTACAGTCATTTGAAGCTTGTTTTCTGTTCGAAGAGGAATTCTTAGTGTTGCATTCTACTTGTTTAAGATTTTCTTTTTCGCAACTACTCTTAGATGCAGGCCAATCCCTAGTCTTTTGTTGAGAGTTCCTAGGTAGTGGTTTACAACTACTAGCAGTGCCTTGTAATGTTGTAGAATTCATCACCGTAGACGGGGTTCCTAAAATTCCATCTTTTCGAATCTGTGCCTTTTTCCTAGCTTTTTCTAGATAAGAATTGTGGACCATGTTTTTTGAACCAACATATTCTTTAACAGTATTTGTGGTCACATTTGGTGAGCTATTCCTGGGGGCACACACATTAGGATTCAACTTGTTGTCCTTTGAATTTGTTGTAGCATTCCTAGACTCTTTTGGATTATCTTTTGCACTTTTGTCTTTCGCCCTATGTGTATGGGATGTAGAGGCAGACACAGTAGTGGGACTAATCCTATTAAGGTCAGGTGCTATCACATTCGATGTTTCAACAACAGCTTTTCCTTTTCCTTTAGCATTAAACTTGGGTAAAGGTGTTAGAGTGACTGGTTTTGTCAAATCATTTTTCACATCAACTTTTGGAATAGATTGAGAAATAGACATTTTTGGTTTTGCAACCGGTTTGTCCGAAGTTGATGGTTTTGCAAACTTAGTTTCCTCACCCTTCCCTTTTTGACTTTCAAGCTGAGACTTCAAAAGATCAATTTGGTTTTGCATTTCTTTGTAAGAACGTTCATACGACAGTTTGTCATACTTGCATTCTTCCTTTTTCCAATCCAGTTGTTTAAAATATGTAACATTTTCTTTTTCAAGCTTTGCAAACGCATTTTCATATTTTGAAATAATTTCGGAAATCTCAGCTCGAAGTCTTTCATCATCTTCGACATAATACATTTGATAAATAATGGACATGATATCGGTTGAAAGAGCTTCTTCAGAGAGTGCGTCATTTTGTTTTTCCAAAACTTTGATTTTTTCAATGTTTTCATTGGCTTCAAGTACCAAGGATGTGTGGTCCTTGACAAATTCAGTTACTTCTTTGATAATTGCGTTCTCAACATGAATTGCTCTTGCATGTATGCCAGATACAATGGGAGTAATCTCTGTTTCGAACATCTTTTTCTGTTCAGTTTCAAAACTTTTGAACCAATCGTTGATTTTAGCATTTGTTTTGGTTGCCACAACATCTTGAAGCATTTCAACTCTCCTTTTAAGATCGGCCAATAGTATTCTAGCTTCACTTGCGGAAGTGTCGGTAGAGTACATTTGTTCGATGTTAGAAAGGTGTTTTGAAACAACTTTGAATTTTGAGGCAGCCACTGGTTTTTTGAAAAACAAAGGTGACTCCTTTTCAACAAGATGAACACCAGAAAGTTTGTTAAGTTCATTGTAATCAATTGGTTTAATTTCTGGGTTCTTTTGTCTCATTTTGTTTTGACTCTCTTTCGTATGCTCAATCGTTTCATGCGAATCAAAACAAGCAGGTGGATCATGCACATCATTTATAAGATTACCATTAAATAGCACATTCTGTTTTTGCTAAGCTTTCTTGAGATAACAAGGGTTTTCACAACCGAGAGCCATTTTCTTTCTTGTATATAAAATCGGGTTTTTGTCGTTAATTAACATATTAATCGTTTGAGTTGAATGACCCGTTTTTACAAGCAATTCTTCCAACTTTTTAATAGTTTCCTGTTTATCAAGAACTTCATCAAGAAGTTCATCTTCTCGTTTTGAAAACTTTGCATGCAACTCTTTCTTCTCTTTTTCAAGATCAGAACAAGCTGCTTTTTGTTTAGAAAGTTGGTTGGTTAATTCAGAAATTTCTGCTTTTAGGGATTTAATTTGCATGTTCAGTTTAACATCAAGAGTGTCGTATTTGATTTGCAAATGTTTCTCCCTTGAAACAGAATCACTGTAACCATTTTCAAGTTCTGACAGTCGTTTGTGGTGAAATTCAAAAGCTTTTTCGTTTACCTTATATCTCTCAAGCTCAGCGGTCAATTTCTCATTCGCGGTCTTAAGATCGCTATTGACCTTTTTCACTTTTTCAATCTCAATGCGACAATTATTCAGTAATGATTCAAATAAAGCACGAGTTTCCTCATCATTAGCATCATTTTTTGCAACTTGAACTTCATTAGGATTCATATCTGAAGATGCGAAATTAATATTGCTACAACTTGGAAAGTCCATATATGTATCATAAGTTGGTTCGAGAGGCACAGAATGTGGCTTTTGTTGAGCAAACGGATTAACCTCATTACATGAAATTGATGTCTCATGGAGTGGTTCTTTGTCATAAGTAGGAGGAATGTCAGAATCGCTGCTGCATGATGTTGATTCTTGCTCATTAGGTATAGGGTTGGAGATTCCAGTGACTTCTGTAGAGTTATCATTGATTCTGGTTGAAAGCAGGAAGTCGAATTCCTCAGCAGTCAATGGTATTCCCGAGTCTCTCTTTCTGGTTAGTATCAACATGTACTGGAGCTTTTCTACCCTATCCATTGCATTGACATTTCCAGCTCTACCTATATCACTCCTTTGGGTTGCGGAAGAAGTCATGAAGCAATAATTCTCATTATGATTGACCACATTCTGATTCACAAACTGATCCATTTGATTTCCCGTATTCTGCCCAGCATATTTCATTTGATTCCCCATTTGAATACCCGTAGCATTTCCTTGCTGATGCTCGATAACATCAACCATTTGTCCTTCTTGACCTATATATGACTGCATGTTGTTAGTGTACGCTGAGTTCCATTGGTTGTTGTTATGTGGTGGGATGTTTAATGCTTTGGTGATTAATGCAAACGCATGTGCCAAATCAGTTGTGATATTGTTTTGGTGAGCGGCCATTGATGAAGTTGTATGATAAAGATGATGTTGGATCGGTTAAAGAACTAGGATATGGTTCGTTACGGTTCACGAGTTATGTTTGGTTTAAGTCCTTTGTCGTTGTCCTTGAATAGTCGTTGAGAAACTTGATAAACCTTGAGATACTTAAACTTGAAACTTGAGAAGTCCACAAAACTGATAAGTCCCCAAAGTAGTTAAGTCCACAAAGTTTATATTGAAGAGTTAAATACAACTAAATAGAACCCTCTATTATATTGAAGCAACCATGTCAAACGCAAAAGCAAACCATTTATTATATTGAACCCATGTCATATTGAAGCAAGTCATTTAAAAGTAAACAACTAATTCTGATAAAATACTCACACGTCAAAAGCAAAACACAATATGAATGTGAAATGAACACATGCAAAAGTGATCAAAAGCAACACACGTCAAAAGTTCTTAAATTCATGTTACATGCAAACTCAAAAACAAACACGTCAAAAGCTAATTCAATGTGAACTCAATATTATAATGCAAATGTTCAGTAGCTCAATACTATAAAAGACTAGAATCAACTTCAATATTAAAAAAAAACACAAACTCACTTAAACGAAATATGAACTTTAACAAACTCAAGGCTTACTGATGAAGAAATTTGACTAAAGAGAAGTTGCTCGTCTATGTGTTTTGTTCGACTAGAGTAAGTTGTTCGACTAGATATATGGCTCGACTAGATCTTTGCTTCGACTATGTCATTTGGTTCGACAAGAGAGCTCGGTTACTAATTTGTTCTATGAATCTCTTGTTCGACTGAGTTAGTTTGACTGCAAGGTTTCTCGATCACAAGAAGTTCGACTAACTTGTTCGATGAAGAGAGGATGCTTGATGAAAAAAAAAAAAACAAGTTCCACTATGTTGGTGTGGTGAAATATTGTTCGATGAGTTTTTCGATTAAGCTTTATTCAATGAAAGTTCGGTCAAAAGTTGCTCGATGAATTTTCGGGTTGTTTGGTCACAAGTTGTTCGATGAAAAACAATTGTTCCACTATAAGTTTGTTCGGTGACATTTTGTTCGATTAAACTTTTCTCGGTGAAAAAATTGTTCGGTTAAACTTGTTCGATGAAACTGTTCGATGAAATTGTTCGGTGAGAAAGTTGGTCAATGAGAAGTTTTTCGGTGAAAACTTGTTCGATGAATAAACCAATCTCGATGAAGAATTTGTTCGGTGAAAGTTGTTCAATGAAGTTATTGATCGTCTAGAGTAATTCGACTAGAGTAATTCGACTAGAGAAGAGTTATTCGATCATGTAGTCTAACTCGACTAATGACCAAGTTCGACTAAAGAAGAGTTATTCGATCATGTAGTCTAACTCGACTAATGACCAAGTTCGACTATTTTAGTTCGATGAAATGAGATGCTTCGATCAAATGATTTGCTCGTGGTGAACAGTTCGACTACTTTGATTTGTTTTGACTAACTAATGAAACAGTAGCACAATAGATGAAAACAAAAACAAAATAGATGAAACACAACAAATGGAACAGTAACGTGAAGAAAAAAAATTTATAAACCCTAGATCAATGTTTGGCTCTTGATACCACTTGTAGGAACCCTTATCAATCCTTATCACACACACTAATAATCAATAAAGCACAAGATAAGATATAGAGATAGAGTAGAGAGACAAAATATATTTCATTAAGCACACACTAATAACTCTCAAAGAACACCCAGAACACCAACCTCCCAAATGGTGTAGAGAGGTGCTATTTATAGCTTTTGAGAGATGGGTGGATGGGCTTGGACTTGGGTTGGGCTTTTACATGGACTCTTTAATACATTACATTTAACCTATTAGTTTAGGTCCAAGCCCATAGACTACTTTTACTTAATTAAGCGCTAACAAATATAATATTATTATTATTTTTAACTTGAGGCATTTTAAGCATATTAGACTCTCATCATAAATGAAATCGTTGTACGATTTCCCCATTCTCATATTCCCTATCTAGGTTAGAAAACTAGGCCTGGCTATTCCTATACTTCACTATTCCCAAATTTCTCAACCAACGTAGACTGAATCTCGGGACGAGATTCCCTTAACGGAGGGTGACTGTAACCACTGTGAAAAATCCACACAATAATTAACTATCAATTAGAATATTTATCCTTTTCTTCGTGTAATTTTTTTTTATTTTATTTAAACATGACTATTAACTTATGTGACGTAAATCACATCCCTGATAAACGTGCTCGCAACTCAACCTTAACTGATTTAATATTTCACTATATAAATATACTTGACCTAAAACTTTATGAGATCTCATTTACCACTTTACGTTATTTCGTTAACGTACATTTAAAACTAAGCATTTTCTATCCGATAAGAGTTTTATGAAACCCTAAACTACCATAACAACATTCATGAATAACAAAACCCTAGAAATACTAAAGTACGATTTATTTGAGTAATATACAAGTCACTAAAGCACAGAAACCCTAATTCCACTATAACTCCCGATAAAACCCTAATTTCACAAAACTATTATTATGTGTAATAAAATCACAAACCCTAATGAATATTTTTATAAAATAAATATGTACAAGTTCTTTAAGCTAAGGTACAAGTTTCTAATGCATAAAAACTAACTATTAACAAAAATCTTATATAAACCTTAATAATAAATATTTTTAAAGGCACATTTTGTAATAAATACACATATTAATTTTAAGATAAGTTTGTTAATATATAAAATAATTAAACAATTCCCTAAACCTATGGTACAACCCTCTAATGCACAAAAACTTAAAAGTCCATTTAATTACTTTAAAACATTTATAAAAATTATATAAAAATGATATAAATTAAGGAAATACTAAAAAATTATATTTTTCCTATTTTACAAACCCTAGTACAACCTTCCTAAGCCTAGAGTACTACTACCCAATGTACAAAATTATTTTTCCTCTACATATATACAAATCGATATACATATTATTAATTCATAAAACCCTAAAAATCCATTTCTAAAAATCCCTAAACCCTAGGAACCCTAACTAAACCATAACCCTAAAGTACCATAACCTTAAGCTTGGTGTACAACTCCTTTAAGCACTAGACGAACCAAAACTCTTCTAATTCCCTTAGTCTAGTTCGAATACATCAAGACACATACCAAAGCCTCATTTTTCTTAAACCTTAAGACACAAAATGAAAGAACCAAAAGCTTCCACATCCCCCCTCCTCTAGAAACATAAGACTTTTATGGTTTATGAGAAAACACATCACCACCACCTCACTAAACACCATACGCCACCCCTCCCTACATGGCTTCCTCTCCATCAATCAACCCACCAACCTAAGCCATAGTTCATATAAGAACACATCAACATATCATTAAAAGCCCTAGATAATTCCTTTCTATAAATAATAACCTATACGCCCCAATTTCCCCCACCTTCCATTCGAAACACAACCAACAGCCCATATCCACATTCATTTCTGATTAAACTTTCTCAAACAAGCCTAAGAAAGACCCTAGGAAGCCAAGAAGAAAGATAGGAGCTTTGGTGATCAAATTTCAAAACCCTAAGCTCATTTTAGTTCCATTCGACCTATAATCTTCTAGGTAAGTATTCAACTCTTTTCTTTTTGTTTTATACACTCTAAATGGCACAAATAACATAAGTAAACAATCCCTAGTGGAGATTAAACACAAAAACCAAGAGTTACATATTCATTTCTTTCTTTTTGTTTTTGGCCGAATAAACCCAAACACACCCTTATCTGTTTTTCAAAATGTTAAGACATAATAAGGATAACTAAAACATGCTTAAAATACTCATAATATGCACTAGAAACTACACTAGAAACCCTAGGATCTAAAAACTTAGTTTTTCATTTTCTTCCTTTCTTTTCCTTTTCAGTCGAGCAAACAAACACCCCTTTTAATTTATTTTGAGAGTCTAAAATACCTAAGATTAACTAGAAACACCTTAAACATGTTAAAGACACTAATTGTAATCAAATATCCCTAGTTTAAAAGTTTTAAGATCAAAAACGAAATCAATTTTGGAGTTCTTAAGGCTGTCGAGACAGCAGCAGATATGTGTTTTGTAAAATGAAATTCGACCACTAAACGGACTTTAAAAATTCTAGATTTTTGCACAAACAAAGGTCTTTTAGTTATCTAACAGTAGGAAAAAGAACGGAGTAATTTCGTTAAGTATTCTAGGAGAAACGGCCCTTTCTTGTTGCGAGTCTGCTGCCTCGACCAAACAGCCAAACGCGCCCTAAAATAAATTATTACGAGCTCACGAGCTCGAACCACGAGTTGAGTTTTTGTAGAAATTGAGTTTATAAACTAATAAACAAGTTTACAAAAGAGTCGTAAAAAGTTTTGCCATAAATTGTAAGATATAAAGCGTTTTTAATAAATAAGGACGTCGTGTGAAACGCGACGGGAGTCTCAGGGGTAATTTTTGTCAAAACTTTAACTAAAATAATAATAAGGATTTGGTATACAATCGACCTAAACCCTAGGGGTAAAAAGTGTCATTTTTGAAACTATAAGGGTAAAAGTTGTCAATATGCAAAACACTAGGGGATGAAGTGAAACATATTCAATAATAATTATTAATGTTATTATAATTCTTAAAATTATTATTATTATTCTTATTAGTATTATTATTATCTTAAATAAACTAAATACGTTTTCTTTGATAAAGAACAAACAAGATATCTATTTAACGAACGAACAGAACAAAAACCTACAGATAAGAAATAAGATAAAATTTTATAACTTTTGAAGAGACTTCATGTTGTCACACATTTAACATTTAAACAACAACCAAAACATTACGAAACGAACATTGGAAATATATATATATTCAGAAACAGTTACTGAAAACTTGACATAACCAACCCAGGTTGCAAGCCGAAGACGTTTATCAACTTTGTTTAACTTTGTTTTCCATCCAGACTGATCAGGTGAGTTTATAGTCCCAATTTTCCTTTACGTTTTTCTAAATATGTGGGGAGATACATGCTATCAAACCGAACACAAGTATTTTCCTGATTGTTATTGCACTAGGCTAACTGTCCCTTATTATTGTGATTGTATTTATTGAAAGACCCTCATATCATGCACCATTAGTCACCCGCAGGGTGAGCGCGAATATAGTGAATAGATCTATTGGCCTGACGACCCATTTGTATTAGCCGGATGGATATCCTTAGGGGTAGCCAGTTATGCAGATGCATTATATTTGATTTCTTAAACTCGGGGGCAAACAACTACCATTTAATTATGTTAGTGAGACTGGAAACTGTCAACGCATTGCGTGTCATGAGGTTTAGTGCAATATTCCGAACTATGATTGAACTGATTTCTTTACTATTTATCTTGTATTCAAAACTGATTATTTACTTTAAACACTATAGATTCACTCAACCTTTGTGTTGACTTTTTAAGCATGTTTATCTTAGGTAACTAGGAGTACGGCTATTGGCACGGAGTGGCTGTGGACTTTCTTTTTATAATAAGTGTGTCCACTTTGTTATCATTCAATGAATAATGTAACTTTTATAACATATTTTCCAAACCTCCCTCTGGGACCTATATTATGTACTCTGATTTAATAAATGAATGATAACAATTTTATTCAAAACGTCTCTTTTCGAGTCGTTTTCTATTCTCATGACTGTGAACCATGAATTAATACCCCAAATTTATATTCCGCTGCGTAAATCGAAAACGGGGGTGTTACATAGCAGCCATTACCACTTTGTTTAGCTCTCAAGAATCAAGAAAGAAGAAGAGTTGTAGCAGCCCTTGGTGATCCTTGAAGTGGTATACTGTAGCAGCCTTATTGTATGTGATTCGTAATCCTTGTTGTTTGATCTTCTTATTTCGGCTTCATTGGGTAATCATCATCTTCCTCTTGTCATTCTCTTATACAACACATACATGAATACATAATCAGATTTAGATCATGCTTAACCTAATCACAAACATGTTATACGAATCATATTCATCATGTTAGTATGCTACATATGTGTCTTGTTATATTCATCACATGAAATCATAATATACTTTGTTAACTTGTGTTGTATCGACCCATGGTTTCTTATTCTTTTTGACCCAACAAGTTCAAGCCCTAATATCGTCATTAAAATCAGTAATAGAACATTTGTTGAACATTAATTATGGAGTATCAAATCTGGAAAACCCTAGGCATTAATTAGGGGTCGATTAGGGCTTATAAGAGTTAGGGTTTGTTATGATTTTATGTGAGGATTGCTGTCCAGAATTTGCGTCAAGTTGCAAGGGGTAAATCTTGATGATACCAATGTGTTTTTATAGGATTCTTGAGTCTAAAATTAAGTTCAAGTTGTCTATTTTCTGGATATGTAATTTTCTTGATCATTGGAGGTTGGAAAGGTGACTTTCTGATTTTTAGAACATTGGTTGTCAATCCTGAGTTTAGGAGTCTGAAAATTCAGCTGATGTTTTTGAATTTTAATTTTTAAACCGTGAGGGGTTAAGAGCTATAACTCGACAAGGGTAATACTTAGGACATGTGTGAATTCCTATAATTTTGGTGGATTTTTCTGAAATGTTGAAATGGGTTGGTTAAGGGCAAATTTTCTGAGTGTCTGCGCAGTTATTTTTCTGGGTATGTCTGAAAAGATGAATTTTAAAGGGGTATTTACACTTATTAATAAAATCTGAAAAAATTTGAGTAACTACTTAACTCATGTGGGAACCTCAAGAAAAATTAGAAGAGTATCTGGAGTTCATTTGATGTGTCTTAAAATTCGCGAAAAACTGACCAAAATTTGTAAAATGAACCTAAAATAAGTTATGAGTATAACTATAGATATAAATCATTAAAACCATTTGTAACTTATGAAATACACATATAAGTATTAAATGATCCCTAATTCATGTAGATCATTTGAAGAGGTTCGACTTTGTTTTCTTTTGTTCATTCATTCGTTTGCTTTCCTTTCATTCGCGTTAAGGTAAAGATATTCCGCCCTTTCTCAGTAAGGGTATCTCATGACTTGATTCCTTGATGTTTAATATTATGATTATGATCCATTTGATATTCGTTTAGTTGTTTTGTGTGATATGATTTATTCGTTATCTCCTGTGACTTCAGTATTCAAATCCTTTGATATTTTGTAATCTATTAGATATTATGACTTGTATGAAACACCTTTTTGAATATATATCTTAATGATAGTTTTGAGAAATACTATTTTTAAAATGATTTCTATGAATATGAGGTAACACCACTTTTTATATGAAGGTTTAACGACTCTTATGAAAATGACTTTTAAAAGAATACGTTTATGAAAACAACATTTAAATGATTTTCATAATTACATAATCTGGTTGTACTATATCCTTAAGGATTTCTCATGACTCATCGTTTCCTGATATTTGTTATGCTTTGATCCGTATATGTTTAGTTATTCATTTGATTATTCGTTTCATGCTATATTCTATTCAAATAACTATTATCTGAGTTGGATAATTTATAATTATCCCTTATCATTAGATTGCATGTATTATGCCTATTATGTTGCCCATATCTGTAGCCAGTCATGGGGAGTCCATGGCCATGCCATTGATGTACCAACGGTATTGACACTCTTTGTGGAGGTGGGTTTTTCTCGACAGCGTTCCCACTTATGCTATATAGCAACCATGGCCGCCATACTTATTATTATTATATTAACATACGTATTCACAGTCTTGAACTTGTATATGTATATCAGTTTTGCATGGAGCGTATGGATGCATCCTAGGTACTTTATTCAGTTCAGTTATTTAGTGAATGGATTGTGTGTATGCCATACCCCCCATTTCGCTTCTGGTACATTGTGAACTAGCTACTCCGTGTACAATTTGCTATGACTTTGCTATGATTATGATTATGATTATGTTTATCTGTTTTGGGTCTATTCATGTATCGTGTCTAGACATATCTGTTTGGGGCTCGTGGACATTCCTTTGTTATTTTTGATTCCTTATTCATTCATTTATTTTCTCATGACTTATGGTATATTGTTTAGCAGGTTTTCTTAGTTTCGTTTCGTTCAGTCGTTTGCGTATTACCTTTAATTATATATATCTGTTCACTGGGCTTTTTAAGCTCAGCCGCATTTTCTTTTCCTGCGGCAGGTTTTAAGAGGGAAGCTGGGTTTTGAGTGAAGAGTGCTTATGAGCTCTTAGTGGACTGCACTGTTGATTTCTCCCCATGGATTAGAGTTGGACTTAGTTTGTATCTTAGTTTTGGAAGTTTTTAAGTTCAGATTGATTACATTATTATTATCCCATAGAATACTTATGTAACCATTGTATTATTAAAGTCTTCCGCTTGCGTATGTTCTATTTGACGCCATAAATGTGACATTTGACCCGTTCTCGGATGGGGGTGTTATAATTATGGTATCAAAGCAAAGGCTTTGACTTGTAATACATAAAATCATGACCTTTGAATATTAGGCCCTTAGGTTTGCACTATAGGAGCTTATGAAACAACCTTTGAGAATTTGCCTTAGGATTCCCACTCTGGAGGAACTTAAGATATGACCGGTGAGGATTGGGTAGACTATGTGATAATACATTTGTTAGGTATATTGCTTCCGCATCACTCTGATTCGTACCCCTACCTTTTAGTTAAGCCCCCTTTAAGATCATTCTTTTTGGAGATTTAGGAAACTTATCATATTGCTCAACATGAGTTTAGTGACCAAGTAAGTTTAGAATGCCTTGAGAATTTTATGGTTATGCCTTACACTATATGAGTTTTATTTTCTGATTCCGACCTTAACCTCTTATTCGTTTGTTAATCATTTAGATGCCTCTTCGACCATTCTGAGGATTCTGATGACCGTGATGTGTTTAACACATTCGATGATTTCCCTTACTTTTGTTAAGCATTTTAAGGTCCCCTCTACACTATTAAGTTATGCCCTAACCCTTTCCATTCCTATAAGAAATCTGGTGGTGAGTAACCACAATTATAGGAAATTGTCCATTTCGTTCTGACAATAGGATTCGTTCTGCTAAATTGTTTCCTTTCGAAGTATACGATTTTGATGTTATTCTGGTATGGATCGGTGGATTGAGCATTAAGATGCTAACTACTGTCGTACTACGTCCCACCTCTGGCATTTTAAACAATCTTGAATTCCTTACCATGATTTTCGACTGATTAACCGTTGTTATCATTACTACCCTGAAAACTCGTACATTATTCTTCGCGGTTGTGAAGGTTTTTCTAGCACCTACTTAATACATCGTTGGATGGATCTTCCCTTGAGAGTCATTTTGCAATCTGAATTTTCTCGATGTAATTCCTGAACGAACCACCAAGATTTCCACCAGAATGTGAAGTTGATATGACATGGTACTAAGAGATTGTTTAGTCACGACTCGAGGTGGAATATGATACCAATAAAGGCATGATTATATGATGCAAGTATTATGACGCCTGATCAACGTGATAATACAAACATCATATAACTTGAACTTATTGGGAGCATAAGATATCTTGAGAAGTGCTGGAACAGTATGGTCTAATGAGACAGAACTCTATCCGTATGGAACGACGTTTTTCCTGAATCTGAAACTCCATATTGAATGACACCATTTAGATGGGAAGAACTGAAGGAACAGCTTGTAAGTGGTTTTAATTGTCCGAGTACACCTCCGTGGACTACCCCAGTTTTATTCGTAAAGAGGAAGGACTGTAGTAGGAGATTATGTGTTGACTTCTGGAAGCTGAACCGTATTACTGTTAGAAACCGTTATCCACTACCTCGAATCGATGATGTATCTGATCAATTTTAGGATGCAAAGTTTTCCTTTAGATGGATTTATGGCTTGAAGATATTCCTAGAACTGCCTTTCATATTCGTTACGGCCACTACGAGTGTTAGTGATGCCAACAGTATTGGCTAATGCTCTGACTGTTTATGGACTTGATGAATCGTGTCTTTCATGATTACTGGGATAAATTTGTCATAGTATGACATCTTGGTGTATTCAGAGACGAAGGAGAAACATGAGGATCATTCTCATATTGTGTTAGAAATGTTGCGTTAGAAGAAGCTTTAAACAAAATTCTCGAAGGGTGATATTGTGTAACACCCTGAAAATCGGGTCCAGCGGAAGCATACATGTCACTGGGCGCTACTCAATTTGTATCACAACACAAGGTACAAAGAATGGTTTTACCTTAACCGTTTAGAAGAAAGTTTCATTATCAAAACATTAAGTTTACATCATCTGAAAATGATGTGGAAGTAAGGCCCAAAACGATTAAAGCGGTCCCAAATATAAATATCAGAGTCGTCTATGACCATGCCTCTTGCCAAGCGCCTCCAGAGATAAGCTATAGCATTAAACTTGAAAATACATGTTAAAAGGGTCAGCTTACGCTGGTGAGTTCATAGGTTTTAGTTAAAAACAGTGTGGTTAAACCAAAAGGTTTTCAAGTTCAAATCATCGTTCGCAAGCAAGTCAAGTCTACCGTAGGCTAACACTGCCTAAATCACGGATTAAGAAAAAAATATAGTAATGGACCAAGATAAGGGATTTGCTACACTGGACTAAGATCGATGAAAACCACGAGTTCCAATAATACTTCCAAAACCAATCATTCCAATATCAAAACGACATCTCAAGTAGGGCCCTAGGCGACTCTAGCCAGGCAACATGGTTATAACAAGAGATTGCTACCCTAGTCTAGGCCGTAAGCAGATATCTATTCTTAGTTAGGCATAATGGTTATAGCAATGGATTGCTACCCTAGACTAAGTCAACATCTACCGCAAGTCTAACCCTTAGCCAGTCAACAAGTTATAGCAAATAAAAAACAACAGTTAGGTCCATTCAAAACAGTTTAAATATTTTCACTCATGAATAACAGATAAATCACGTAATGCCATCAAATAACCAGATCAAGTATATCAGCCAAAAAGTCAAAATAGAGCAAACAGTTCATGTATTCCAAATAAACAGTCATTAGTTTAGTTAAAAGCGAGCATGTATTCTCCCCCGAAAATAGTTATAAAACCGGTAAAAGTAGGGGCCATGAACTCACCTTAGCCACAGAAATGCAAGATCACAACTGACACGACTGGCATCGAGAAGCAAGACATAACGGTCTCAAGACATACGGCACGACGGTACACAGAGGTACAAGCACGGCGGTACACAACGGTCTAGGATCGGCACAACCTAATACGTATATGTTATCTCAAAATATGTCTCGCAAAAATAATAAAGTCTATAAAAGACAATGTGTCGCAGTTTTCGTGGATTACTCAATTTTCAAAACTTATCAAAAGCTTAGTATCAACGTTTCGTGTGGTGTGGTAAGAAGACATAGACTCGACATACAACTCACGCCAAAGAGAAGAGACATTGATAAACTCGAGATAATACTGACGAGAACTCAAACCAAAGAAGACAAACCTAGAAGCTAACGACAAATAAACACCTCAAGTAATTAAATCAGTTTGTACGTTTCGAAATTTACGCCGTTATCCCCAAATAATTTGTATAAAACATAACCGTTTTATAATAAAAATGAGTTTAACTAATAAAATTGGTTTTTCTCAAGTCGTCGAGACTTGGATTAACCAAAACTGAAATTTACAATATTTAACAAGTTTATATCTCGTTATTATTCTCGTAAATATTAGTTTTGGTTTTATTGAAGATTTTGTGTCTAGTCCGAGTCATAATATATTAAATTCTATTCGAGTTTAATATATTACGCCGTCACAAGTCTCAAAATGTTCAATGAATCCAATACCTAATATCGCCAATCCCATAACGATCCATGATTTTCCAAACGTCCAAGTATAATAGATAGTTCCAGATATTCATTCTGTATTCAAATCCAATCCACAATTCAAATATAATCCGAAACGTACTAATTGGTCACTAGTATCAAAACATCATTTTCAACTCATGGGCTTCGGCCCTGCTGACACAAATCAAATGCGCCCCTATGGGCTGTTAAACCCAAATCAAGTCCAACACTAACACAGACGCAACCCACGGCAAAATTTTCAATCTAACAAGATATAACTATTAAAATGAAGAACATGACAACCCTTCCTATGCCGACAACAATAGACTCCACTCGGACCAAAAATGGAATTCACAAGTCTTACCGAGACCACTTGGTCTCGGTTCGGATTTACTTCGTTCGAGCCAGTAGCGACCAACAGTCACAACTCCCACCAAGTCTTAACATCACTACACCAAAACTATGACAAAAGAATGTTTTTTACTCTTGGTCTCGGCTCGAATCTATTTACCGTGACAGCCAAACAAACGCGACAACCATAACACAACAACAATGACCATTGCCGAGACCCTAATGGTCTCGGCCTTGACTATCGGCTGCCGAACCCACGCCAACAACAACCGCTCCAGCAATAACAATAATAACAACGACAACATCAACAATCAATACCAATAATATTGCCGAGACCCTAGCGGTCTCGGCCTCAACCCAAAACGCAACCAAAACCATACCGAGACCAAAACTCTCGACTGTGACACTACACAACTATTCTTACCACACGAACTTATATATATCAAAATGTTTTAAATCTCGTTTTATAGTCACAAGGTTAACTTAAATCGATTTAAACCCGTTTTAAATCCACGAAAACAAAAACAATACCAATCGATTTACCAAAATAATAAATGACAAAACGTTTCTCTCGATTTACCATGTCGAGAAAAGAGAGGAGGAGATGTGACACGGCTGTGGTGGCTGGAACTCGCGGATTAACCCTCAAATATCTTCAAAACATTAAGAATAAAGTGGGAGATGTGATGTTAATGGTGGATATGAAGAGAAAAGGTGCAGCAGCAGTGGTGGTGGAGAAGGGTTTCTTGGCGCGTGGAGTACATAGGTGTGACAGGGAGATCATGGGATGTCGAATGGTGGTGGCGGTGTGGTAGGGTGAGCGGCGGTGGAGCTCCGGTGGCTGGATTTTTGGCCGGAAAATGAGAGAGTGAAGGGTGCGGCTGTGAAGGTAGGGAAGAAGAGATGTAACCCTAAAATTTTTATAATAGTTGTTTATATAATGCTAGGGTTAGGTTAGAAATACCCTAGGGACCAATGTGCCATTAACAAAAGTTTAGGGGAAGAGGAATAAAATTTACTGCAGGGACCATAGTTGTAATTTTTGCTACTTTCAGGAAATGAGGCTCGGGGCTCGTTTAAGATAACAAACGAACGATTCAAAACACGAAAATTTCACCACTTCGCTCAGAATAATTTTTCCAATAAAAATGACTATTCATATGCCTCGTTCCTCAAGAATACTAAAATAATCAAATCAATTCGTCAGTTGTGCCAGTACGCGTTGTGTACAAATTTCACGTTTCGCGAGATAGATTTCACGTTGTAGAGTCAAAAGAGTCCGAAAAGGTTCGTAAATAAAAAACAGAGATAATCTCGTATAGAAATAAATCTGGAAAATTACGAGTTGTTACATATTGTGGTTGGGACAAGAGACGTTCTTAGCAGATGGTATCATTTTGGACCCTGCGAAGATTGGGATTATCCCTAAATGGTCAAGACCGACGACAGTTATTGGGGTTAGAACCTTTGAATCTTGTAGAAGGATTGTGGAAGATGTTCACGACTGGCATTATCGTTGATGAAGCGTATGAGAAGAGAGGAGAAGTTTAGTTAGGATGAGGAACGAGAACTGAGTTTGAAGAGCTGAAACAGGAATTAGCTTCTAGGTGGGTACCAATTTTGGGAATGATTTGAAGAAGAGACTGGGTTATACACTTGTACAGCACGGGAAGGATATCGCTTATGCATCAAGACAACTAGAAGCGTAGGAGACGGAATATCCAACACATAACTTGGAGTTGGCAGCAATGATCGTGTCAGAGATTCGCGTTTTACTTTACAGTTCTAGGGAGAACTACAGAAGGCTTGAGGAATCAGACTCAAGTTAAGATTTCTTTTCGCCCTCAGATAAATGGACAGAAGGAATGAACTATTTGGAATTTAGAGGATATATTAGGATCCTATACTTTGGTAGGGATGGAAGTATAGAACATCTTTTGTTGGAAGGGGGTTAGATAGCTGCTTATTGAAGATACGGAGTTGATTATAGTGACTGAAAGAATAGTTACCATGGTAAAGGAACTTTGGAATTTTAGACCGGGGGTTGTGTGTTCTTGGGGTATCTCCGTACAAAAGGGTTAGACGTTCTGACATAATATAGAGATTTATTCAGTGATCCGTTAGTCCTTAAGTTTGTTCTTATCATTACGGATATTCTACCCTTATCCTTATGCATTTTATACGTTCAATAATTCGATAATTACTTCGTTGATCGTTTGTAAGTTTCCTTGATTCGTCAGAATTTTAGAATAGGATTGTGAAAATTCCTACCGTTTAGCATTGCCTTAGTATTTATCTCATGTTCATATCATGCTTCAGTTCATGTATCTCATTTGAGATGTCTCAGTTATGATCTGTCGCATGTGGTTTTGAATCCATTGGATCAGATTTGTTATGATTTGTTCTGTTGAGAGAGCGTGAGGCTATTTTGGACCGTCAGGATCGAGTCATGAGAAACACACCTTTCCGTTCGTTAAAATCATTTTCATTTCCTTTCGTAATCTGGTACGTTTCTGTTTAATCTGCCTACTTCAATTTTCAAGGACGAAAATTTTCTTTTTATCGATGAAGAGTTGTAAAA
>CP139506.1:187673613-187850614 GCA_021014915.2 Artemisia tridentata subsp. tridentata | reverse complement strand
TCCTATTCTAATCTTGCCTGATTTATACTGTATTTTTCTTGTAGAAGAGTAAATAGACTGTAGGTTATGATATTATAACAGGCCAAACATTATAATGAAACTGAACTTTCAATAGGCAAGTGTTATAAATAGTTGACAACTTGACATCGCAATTCACATGCATGAAAAGTACAAAAAAATTAAAGATTTTGGAGCATTTACCGTTCCAGGCCCATTTCACATATACTTGTCTCTTGATTGAACACACGATTTTGAAGTTGATGGACACCGCTAGATCTACATGTTAGTGGGGACCTATTCGCATTGCCATATTAAATTTTCTTTCACCTTAGTTTTCAAAGACCGTAAACAAATTATCAATGAAGATTAGTAAGTACTGATTAATATAAGTGCTAATTATACTTTTCAAAAAGACGAGACTTTAGGTTATCCGGCGAGGGTGAATCTTTACTTCAAAGCAACAACCGCATTTCCTTGGAAAACAGTTTCGTTGCTAAACGCATACAAGGGTATCTTATAGCATAGTACGCTTTGCTATTACAAAAATACACTTTGATCTTTACTCAATGTTTTGTCTACGAGAAAATAGAAAGCAGTCAACAGGAAAAAAAAAACAAGATGTCGAAAAAAATTACAGGAATTAACGAGATTTATCTTCTTTCAGTTTGGAGAACCATCATAAACCATTTCAAAACTTCTCCAAATTCTAAGGCTGTTACCAAAAATCAAACGTAATGAATGAACATAAAGAACAAATAGTGGCCCTTGGAACACCCATAACATTTTAAACATTCTTTGTAAAAAATTGTGACGTATATATGGTTTCACTGGGGACATTAGGGCTGCTATACAGTTGCGCTCGATGACCTTTAATTTTATACCATGATTATCTATAATTTGTATACACAAATATAGATGCTGTATAACACCATTAAATAGATTCGAAATCGAAAAGTTTGGTCATAACGGTTAAATCAATATAAGATTACCAAAATTATCCTTGAAAGAATCACGGGCTTGATAAGAAATAAGTTAAATACAATAACTACTCTTAATTTATCTATTTTTCTATGATTTCCTTCACACGCAAAAAAGTAGCCGACACAGAATCAAAGCCATATTCCTTGGACTAAACGTGCATCTTTTGTCATACGGAATAGAGACGATATAAGACACTAGGAATACTCAAAAGAAGATGAAGCAGTTTTAGATCGAGGGAGTTGTAATTTACTAATTTAATGCAGCGTTTATTTTGAGAATGAGAGATTATATATATCTGATTCACAGATATCTTGGAGAAGGCGGTTACCAAAACAAAAAGCGGCAGAAAAACAAAAATGACAAAGGGTTCCGTACAAAGAAGTAAACGTAATATACTCTCCTAGGAACCATAAGTGACAACTGATCATGCACACGAGGTATTTTGTACCTAATATAAGATAATCTGGATATATTTATGTGATTCAAATCCAACTCCAAACCTTAATCACTTGAAAAAAGCCATGAAATTGTATCAGCTAGTACTCCTGCTGCAGATTTCATTGATTGGGTTAGTGAATTCTCAGCAATCTAACTGTACATACCTTGGAAAATGTGGAAATGTTACCATACCTTACCCTTTTTCAACTGAAGAAGGCTGCTACTTGGACAAGTCTTACTATATAAAATGTAACTCTACGACGTAAATTCCACGCTTTAACCTATCTTCTATTCATATACTTCAGGAAGGAGGACTGTATAGTCCTCTAGAAATTTTAGAGGTAAACCTAGAAGGCCAACTAAGAGTCAAACTCCCAATCATATATGCTTGCTATGACAACCGGGGGATATTACTTAATAGCTCAGTAAAATCATTTCAATTATCCAGGTTCCCCTTGGGCCTAGGAAACAAGTTTGTAGAACTAGGATGTGACATTGAAGCCTCTCTTAATCTAACGGAGCCGCATACCAGTACCAATATGGAGTGCCAATCAAATTGTAGGATCGGAAATGGATCATTTGTACCCCTTGAAGTCTGCGAAAAAGATATTACCACACGAAACATATTATATTTCCATCCAGCCACTGCTGAATTATAGCAGGTGTGGTTATGCTTTTATTGTGGAGAATCATTATTATGAGTTCAATATAAGTGATCCTAACAAGATAAACTCATTTTACCCGGCGGTGCTTGAGTGGTCTGTTGGGAATACAACATGTGAAGAAGCTCAAAAGGACGAAAGAACATATAAGTGCAAGGATAACACTGTATGCAAAAATGTGGAAAGCAACTTTGGATATCGCTGCAAATGCCCAAAAGGATTCAGGGAAATGCGTACATCCAGAATGGTTGTCAAGGTACTTTCTACGCTATATCTGTACTAAAAAAATATGTTAAGTCGTATATGTAAACAATGAAATGAAACACATAGTGTCATACTGTCATGGATTATATAACTTCATATTTTCTGTTAGTTAGATGTCGATGAGTGTGAAGATCCGAAGCTCAATAATTTCCTTCCAGGACATTGTAAGAACACACATGGGAGTTTTACTTGCGTTTGCCCAAAGGGACTCCAAGGTATTCAAAAAGGAGGCGGAGAGTGCACACCTGGTGGTGACGAAACTAAACTGGTCATTGAGGGTAATGATAATAAAAAGACGTTTTCTTTTTGACCTCATCGTAAGAGATACTACACTTTTCATCAAAAGGAAGTCTAACGAGCCCTTGTGCATTTGAGGTAACTTGGTTCATTTGGTGTGCAAAAAGATATTGATAGATTAAGCTTTGTCGCAGGTATCATTGGAGGTGTTGCTGGTGCAGCCGTGACATTGATTTTGGCGTACTTCGTAGTGAAGCATTGGATAACGCTCAAGGGTAGAAAGGACTTCTTCAAGCAAAATGGTGGTATCATGTTAAGAGAAAATGTTATATACATGTCAAGATCCTGACAACAAATTGAATATTTTCACAGAAGAAGAGCTGAACAGAGCAACTGACAACTTCAACGATAGAAATATAATAGGCCAAGGGGGTTATGGTACTGTTTACAAAGGTACTTTATCAAACAAAGTACTGGTTGCCATCAAGAAGTCTAAAGTAATTGACCAAAGCCAAATCCAGCAGTTTGTTAATGAATTGAAGTAATAGTTCTATCACAAATCAAACATCCTAACATCGTGAAACTCCTTGGGTGCTGCCTAGAGACGCAAGTTCCATTGCTTGTGTACGAGTTTATAACCAATAACACTTTAAGCCATCACATACATACCCATCCTATGCTGACATTTACGGAACGGCTAAAGATAGCTGCAGAAACCGCTGGAGCTCTTGCCTATATGCATTCGTCCAAACACAGGAATCCATCGAGATGTCAAGCCGTCAAATATATTATTGGATAATGTAAGTACTGCAAAAGTTGCTGATTTCGGAATTTCGAGATTTGTCCCTCTTGGTCAAACCCATCTATCCACAATTGTAAAAGGAACCATAGGTTACGTGGATCCTGAGTACTTCCATACCTCCAAACTAACTGAAAAGAGTGATGTTTATAGTTTTGGAGTAGTTCTATTAGAGCTACTTACAGGAACGAAAATTCATTCTTTAGAAGTGACGTTGACGGTCTACAGGGGAGCAGCCGCATACCTTGCTTCACTACTGGAACATGATGCATTAGTGCAGGTTCTGGATGATCAACTGAAAAGAGATGAGTATGCTGAGGTGGTGAAACGTGTTACTAAGATAGCGATTAACTGCCTTCACCTTGAAGGACATACAAGGCCTTCAATGAAAGAAGTACACCAAGAGCTCAAGCAACTTAGATCTCTCCTTCTCTCAATCGAAGCTGAAAGCCTTTAGCATCCACAAACACTGATGTTTTTCCTGTGTATATGAATGTTAGTATGTTTCTATTAGTAAGAGTCGTCCGTGAGTAATGGCCTGTTTTCGCTATCAGTCACCCAAAAGATGTGAATACACTGATGGCCTCAAGATACATTGGTTTTTCTTTATAAATCTTATATTTTCTGATCGAATATGTATAACCTATATTCACTTTATAGGAAAAAAGAAATTATAACATGCATAAAGGAGTGACTATTATGGGAGGAAACATATTATTGGGGGAGATGGAATCCTAAAATTCAATGCATAAACGCTAGAAGACTAGGAGGTATAAGGTGAACATCGGTGTCAATCTCAAACGATTACATGCAGTTTCTAAAACAGCTTTGGAGACGTTACCAACATAAGTACAATAGTATTTTTCACCTTGTGTTCAAACGCAACTTACTCCTTCCCATCTGATGTTTACATTAGGGGATGATGGTACAAAATTTGAGTATCTAACAAAGGCATAATAGTATTAGACACCATGTTTGCGAAAACAATGTAAATGCAACCATACAAGACGAGGTATGCAGAAAGAGTTACAATCCATTTTTTTAAAACAAAACAGCTTCTTTTAACAATATAATTTGAATTCGAAACTGTTTACTGTTTAGTGATGAGCTACAAATCAACTTCGTACCCCTTTAATGGAATTTAAGGGCGGTCAGCTGAGATCCCTTGATCCTTACGATGGCGCAACTTATATCCTTACATTATCTGTGTATGAACTCCCCAACATTACTAAAAGTCAGTATCCTCCCTCCACTCATACAATATCATGCTAGGTGCAACAACACGCCAACCTCCTGAAAATGGAAGGTTTTACCCTGTTTGAGTCTGTGTGGCGGTGGGTTCAAACCTCGATAATTAGTCAACCAAAAGGTCGAAAACCAGGTTACCCAGAAAAAACAAAATACAAGTTACAATGCTAAAAGATCTGAACTAAGTAAGTGGCAAAACGGGTGCGTCTGTCAGGGTTAGATAATGGTTCTAAACGGGTCAGGTGGGTCTCGGGTCAGTTTGACACTCACAAAAAAGTTATAATAAAAGAGATAAAATTTGAATACAAAATTGCAGAGCGCTTCTAAACTTTCATTTACCGTCTAGACCCATCTAAACGACGCGTTGTATAATTGTTATACAAGTGAACTTTACATCAAATAATCAATTGAACCTACACTTAATTGAACCTATATGACAATAAAACTGATCTACCTATGAATTCGAAACTTTTTACTGTTTAGTGATGAGCTACAAATCAACTTCACACCCCCTTTAATGGAATCTAAGGGCGGCCAGTTGAGATCCCTTGATCCTTACGATGGCGTATATTTCCTAGTTTAGCTTCAACACAAGATATAACTGTTAGTTTTATAGACATAAAATAGTAGTCGTGTGTTAGGATCGAACTCGAGATCACGGAATTGCACACATTACGTATGAGAACTAATTATTAATAATTAAATGTAAAATGTTATATTTGATTATTAATTATCACAAATGAGATAACGGACGTTAGTATTTAACGGAAGTGACTAACGGTCGTTAAATAAAATAAGGAAAGGACTAGAATGTAAATTAGTAGCCAAAAATATTCCGGATCCTTCCTATTAGCCTTAGGCCGATCGGATTTGGAGAGGGATTAGGGTTTCCTAATCCTAATCTAACTTGGACTACAAGTTTACATAGCCTAGCTATAAAAGCAAACTCAAGGTTTATTTTTTTGGGACCTCTTGTGCACTAGCTAAACCTAAAAGTTTTCTTTCTCTCTCCTTGTTTTGTTTGATCGGCTATTCCCTTCCCAAAGGGTTCGACCGAATTTTGTTAAACAAAATTAAGTTTTGGTTTTAACTTTGTGATTAAATAACTTGCATATTATTAGTTCGATTTAGTGCGTGTGTACAAGAACGTGGTATAATCACATCATTGATTATATCTTGGATTGAATTGCAAAACTTAGTAAGGGGCAATTCCAATAATCCTAATAACCCTAATTAGGGTTCTTCATCCATATTGCTCAATTTGATTCTTGTTCGGGCTAGAATCACTAAAGTACGTTTACTTTATGTTTTGGTTAATTATTATGTGTTGTATGTATCCTAATTGCTTCCGCTATATGACTTTGATGATTTGGTTATTAAAATATGAATGTCATGATGTTATAATTCCAACAGTGGCATCAAGAGCCATTATAACATGTAATTAATTACCAAAACCACATAAAAATCAAATCTTGTTTGGATTATACATGTTTAAATTCGATTAGGGTTTTATTTTTCCAACTCAAACCCTAATTTTTTTTAAAAATTGATTTGTTTTTTTTTTTTAATTTAGGGTTTGTGTTTTGGTTAATTAATTTGATTAGAAACCCTAGGTTTATAACATGTTTATGTGTAGTAAAGTGATCCTGTGCAATATGCTAATTGTTAGGTAGAATCCATGCAAACGTGCATGTTTGGCATGGATTCATGATTGTTTTATTTGTTTTCACATGTAAGTTAATTAATAGATGTCGAATTGGGGAAAACTCCAATTATATTAAGTAATCAATTATGTGCAATGTGGTTTAATTTTGATTAAGACTTACGCAACCAAACTAGTTTGGTGTATGTGGTCCATTGGGTACAATGAGCTCGAAAACCAATGGGAGTCTTAATTAAAATTAGACATAATTAAAACCTAGATTGATTATTAATAGGATATTGAATTAATTTGCATGTGGCTACATGTTTTTCATAATTAATTGTTAAGTTATGTGTTATTATTTAGTTGTTGTTTTTTTTATGTTAAAATTACTTGTTTGTTTAATTGTAAAGACATGTTTAAGCAAAGGGTATTTTTTTAAATAAAAGTAAAACGGACTAAATAATGGTGAAACATAAGTAATAAATTATGAATCTTGCAAAGTCTTATGTGCCGATAGTGGTTCGCTTCGCACGGTAATTTGCTCCCAGGCGAGACTAGCAAGATTATACTTTATTACATAATTTTATAAGACTTAAAATCATAAACTTTTAATTGATTGATGTAACTGTACAAATGGTCGAAGCGGCGGACCTAATTTGACAAACTATAAAGTGGGTATAAGGAGGCTTGACATTAAATTGTCATCCGAAAGGGGCGCGTTTTTAATTAGCTACGGCGGACGTTTGCCCCTCCGCTCGCCTGTGCGTCAATTAGAATTACCAAGTACACAATTATATGTACGAAGCATCTTAATGCAAAGTTGTAAGTTACTCAACGCCTCATATTAAAACTTTGATGATTTAACTCTTAGCTTAAAATTGATAAAAAGGTTTTGAAAAACTTTATGATACGAAGATGTATGCATGCCTCTTCGTACATATTTTGATTGTCACATCAAAATTTATTACCCTTGAAAATTAAGTCAATGCCATCTAGTTAAAGAACACTTGAAGTTGTTATTTGGTCATGTGAGAGCTTGGACTAAATTTCAATGGAAAGGTAAATTGCATAATCTCATTGCTAGCAGATCAACTGATGTGATGGGATTATGGCAATTTGTAGTTTTTTATTTAGACGACTTAAATTGAGTTAAGTGAGAGCTTAAACTCAAGGCATAAGATGGGGATAAAACATGCTTATGTTGGAAATTGTTTGCCAATATAAATCCCATTGATCTAGGAATTGGAAAATTGTTTGCCAATTATTGTACGACAGATTACCTTATTATATACTTTCATTACTAGCAGATCAACTGATGTAATGAAACTATGATAATTTGGATCCTAGTTTTCAAGAAAGTACTATGGTTATATGAATATTTCCTTGGGTATTTTATTTTCTTGAAATTTTGGATTATAGAAAATACTAATTTGAACTTTCTTTATCTGTAGAATGGCTCAAAACAATAACACCAATATGAGTTCTGCGTTCAAAGCTTTCTTTGAACGGGAAAAATTGACTGGCACACAAAACTTCAATGATTGGTTTCGTTCTCTGAGGATTGTCCTGCGAGTACTTGACCAACTTGACTATCTGTACAAGCCTTGTTCTGATGAACCAGCTGCAACTGCTTCTGATGAAGTAAAAGCAGCATGGAAAACTGAGTATAAAGCACACAATGATGTGGCTTGTTTGATGTTGGGGGCAATGACACCTGCTCTCACAAAGCAGTTTGAGAATTACTTTCCCATGGACATGCTAAACGAACTCAGGAAATTGTTTGAAAAACCAACTAATGTTGAGATCTATGATTTAATGGAATCTCTGCATGGTTGCAAACAGGCAGAAGGTGAACCCGTGGGTGCTTATGTACTGAAAATGAAAGGTTACATGGATCAGTTACAAGCACTAGGCAAAATCTATGAACAAGATATAGCCATCAACTTAATCAATAGATCCCTGACAAAGGAATTTAGTGGTTTTGTTCGTAACTTCAATATGCATTGCGTGGGGAATACAATTTCTGAATTGCACGCATTGCTTATTGATTACGAAAAGGGTTTACCACCAAGGACTACTCCTACACCCCAGGTACTAGCTATTCAAAAGGGTAGGATTAACAAGCCAAGTACGGGCAAGAAGGGCAAGGGTAAGGCTAAGGCTGATAAGGGTAAACAAGTTATGGCTTATCAACCTTCACCTCCATCCAAGAAAAACCCTTCTAAGCAGAAGGATAACTCCAATAAGGACCAGGCTTGCCACTACTGTCATGTAGTGGGTCACTGGAAGAGGAACTGTCCTCTTTACATCCAAGAGTTGCGGGAGAGTAAGAATAAGAAGACTGGGCACTCGGGCGCCAGCACTTCAGGTACTTTACTCATGATTGAATTATTTACTCTAAATCATAAGATTAATTCCTGGGTATATGATACTGGATGCGGTATTCACATTTGTAATACGCTGCAGGGGTTTAGAGTAGAAAGGAAGCTAGCCTATGAGGAGCAATATCTGCATGTGGGAAATGGAGCACCTGCAGCTGTTGAAGCCATAGGAACGTTTAATTTAGTTTTTCCTTCGGGCTTAGTACTATTATTAAACAATTGTCATTATGCACCTTCAATTGTTAGGGGTGTAGTTTCCTTTTCATGTTTATTGGATCTTGGTTTTAATCACGTTATTAGTAGCAATGGAATTTCAGTTTCTTTAAATAATGTTTTTTATTTTAAAGCAATTGCTGTTAATGGTGTGTTTGAAATTGATATGAATGATCATATGTCCAATAATAATTCAATGTATAGCATTAGTAAGAGAATTAAGTCTGACTTGAATTCGTCTTACCTTTGGCACTGTAGACTTGCCCATATAGGCAAGACTCGCATGAAAAAGCTGCAACACGATGGGCTTTTGAAACATGTCAATGATGAATCATATGACAAGTGTGAGTCTTGTATTTCTGGGAAGATGACGAAGAAACCTTTTCATAGCAATATGGAAAGGGCTTCGGATCTACTTGGTTTAATACATACTGATGTGTGCGGACCACTTAGACATGTGTCAAGGAAAGGTGCTAGCTACTTCTTAACCTTCACAGATGATTTCAGCCGTTATGGTTATGTTTATTTACTTAAACATAAACATGAGTTGTTTGAAACATTTAAGGTTTTTAAAGCAGAAGTAGAATTGCAACTAGGAAAGAAGATTAAAGCTCTTCGATCCGATAGGGGTGGTGAATATTTAAGCCAAGAGTTTAAAGATTACCTAGCTGAGAATGGAATTGTCCAGAATCTCACATCTCCATATACACCACAACAAAATGGTGTATCTGAGAGAAGGAATCGTACATTGCTAGATATGGTACGATCGATGTTTAATCTTACTACTCTTCCATTATCCTTTTGGGATTATGCCTTAGAATCTGCGGTTCGTATTTTGAATATGGTTCCCACTAAGAAGGTAGATAAGACACCATATGAAATATGGAGTGGAAAGGTTCCGAATTTGTCTTATTTAAAGGTCTGGGGTTGCGAGGCGTATATTAGACGTGACTCAGCAGATAAACTCCAACAGAGATCTGTGAAATGTATCTTTGTAGGATACCCAAAGGAAACGATGGGTTACTACTTTTACTATCCTCCTGAAAACAAGGTAATTGTTGCAAGATATGGAGACTTTTTAGAAAAGGAACTTATATCTCAAGAATTCAGTGGGAGAGTGTATGATCTGGAAGATGATCATATAGATACATTACCTTCTGAAAATACTAGCTCACTTCCTGTGGAACCTGAAAGTCTGGGTCCTCCACCTGAAGTTGAAAGTGTTCCCATTCGCAAGTCTTCAAGACATGTGAAAGCACCTGAACGTCTATGTCTTAACATGGAAGTTGAGGAAACTATATTAGGGGATTTTAATGAACCTCCTAATTATAGGGCTGCCATTGAGAGTCCTGAAAAGGACAAATGGGTAGTTGCTATGAATGGGGAGATGCAATCCATGAAAGATAATAATGTCTGGATTGAAGTAGACCTTCCTCCTAATGCCAAGCTAGTTGGGAGTAAGTGGCTCTTCAAGAAGAAAGCTGACATGGATGGCAATGTACACACCTATAAAGCCCGTTTGGTAGCTAAAGGCTTTACTCAAACATTTGGTGTTGACTATGAGGAGACCTTTTCTCCTGTAGCTGACATTAGAGCTATTAGGATTCTCATAGCCATAGCAGCATACTATGACTATGAGATTTGGCAAATGGATGTCAAAACTGCCTTCCTAAACGGTCGCCTAGATGAAGACATCTATATGGCGCAGCCAGAAGGGTTTGTGAATCCAAAATTTCCAAATCGTGTATGCAAACTTCAAAGATCCATTTATGGATTGAAGCAAGCATCACGACAATGGAATAAAAGATTTGATGAGGAAATCAAAAGGTATGGATTTACTCAGAATCATGATGAGCCATGTGTATATCACAAAGCTAGTGGGAGTAATGCAATTTTCCTTATTCTATATGTTGATGACATATTGATCATGGGAAAAGACATTCCAAGTTTGCAAAAGGTTAAGGCATATCTTGGAAAGTGCTTTTCTATGAAGGATTTGGGAGAAGCTGCATATATTCTGGGAATCAAGATTTATAGAGATAGATCAAGGTGGTTAATCGGACTAAGTCAAAGTGCTTACATTGACAAGATATTGAAGATATTCAATATGCAAAATTCCAAGAAGGGATATTTGCCAATGGAAGTCAAACATGGCTTGAGTAGTGAGGATTGTGCTTCAACACCTGCAGAGGTGGCACGCATGAGTAAGGTTCCTTATGCTTTTGCTGTAGGATCTATTATGTATGCGGTGAGATGCACAAGGCCAGATGTGGCATTTCCTCAAAATATTGTCAGTCAATTTCAACAGAATCCAGGTGATAAACATTGGATTGCTGTTAAACATATTCTGAAGTATCTTAGGAATACGAAAGATATGTTTCTTGTGTATGGTGGAAATCCAGCTGCAGAACTTGATGTTACAGGTTTCTGTGATGCGTCCTGGCAATGTGACAAAGATGAAGCGAAGTCTCAGACGGGCTATGTCTTTGTTATCAATGGAGGAGCAGTAGACTGGAAGAGCAAGAAGTAGAGTACAGTTGCGATGTCTGCGACAGAGGCCGAATACATAGCTGCTTCGGAAGCTGCGATGGAGGCAGTCTGGATTAGGAAATTCATTTCAGGGCTTGGTGTTATGCCTTCAATTGAATCGCCTATTAATATGTATTGCGACAATTCTGCTGCAATCATATTTGCCAATGAGCCTGGAGTCATGAAGGGCACCAGACATTTTCTACGGAAGTATCACTATGTTCGGGAACGAGTCCGCGAAGGTGAAATAAATCTCTTGAAGGTTCACACAGATGATAACTTAGCTGATCCATTCACTAAGGCTTTAGCGAAAGAAAAGCTTATTGAATTGTCAAATGGAATTGGACTTAAGTTAGCTAATAGTTTCATGCATGACTGTGTTTAGTATTTGGATAAAGGAATGTAAAACATTTATTATTTATTAATGAAATAAAGTAGCGGTTATGTTTATATTCATTATTTAATATTGTTGTCCTATTTTTTGCATGTTTTAATCCATGAATAATTTAGTTATTCTAAATGTCCGTTGTCAGTTAATGATATGGGAATATCATTATGTTAAGACAAATCTGAGTTTTGGTATAATATACTTGAAAGTATATTGATGCGTTGTCATACCAAATTCACATGATATTCGATGAATTGAATATAAGACTTATCCCAACTACATGATATTGCTTATGGATATTTCTAAGTAAATCATGAATAGTTATCCTCAGACTTGAGATACCATATAACTGTTGTGAATGTAGTGCATTCTGTGGGACAATTTAACGCTAGACGTAACTGGTAGTCATAAGGATTGTTTTCGGAATTGTTGCAAAGTTCATAAGTTATGCTTGTAGTCAAGATAGAATTTGTTCCTCCAAATTATATTTTGGAGTTTAATACTGTTGGGCCCCTCGTAGGGTTGACAAGATATTTGCATGGCCGTGCCCAAGATCTCCCCTGAATATGTTCAAAAGATTCGGTGATCTTGCTCAATCATAAACAACGAGAAATAGAATTTTGAATTAAGATAATATCCATATCTTTATTCATTGTGGTATTAGTAACAAAAGGATAATAATAATGATGAATCATTAAAGGTTTTTCCAGGAGACCTACTCGAGTTGTACTAGAGGCATCGGCGTGTTGCAAGACGCTAACCGATGTGATCACAACTATTATGATTTATGTCTAAGCGGGAGCTGTTAGTTTTATAGACATAAAATAGTAGTCGTGTGTTAGGATCGAACTCGAGATCACGGGATTGCACACATTACGTATGAGAACTAATTATTAATAATTAAATGTAAAATGTTATATTTGATTATTAATTATCACAAATGAGATAACGGACGTTAGTATTTAACGGAAGTGACTAACGGTCGTTAAATAAAATAAGGAAAGGACTAGAATGTAAATTAGTAGCCAAAAAGATTCCGGATCCTTACTATTAGCCTTAGGCCGATCGGATTTGGAGAGGGATTAGGGTTTCCTAATCCTAATCCAACTTGGACTACAAGTTTACATAGCCTATAAAAGCAAACTCAAGGTTTATTTTTTTGGGACCTCTTGTGCACTAGCTAAACCTAAAAGTTTTCTTTTTCTCTCCTTGTTTTGTTCGATCGGCTATTCCCTTCCCAAAGGGTTCGACCGAATTTTGTTAAACAAAATTAAGTTTTGGTTTTAACTTTGTGATTAAATAACTTGCATATTGTTAGTTCGGTTTAGTGCGTGTGTACAAGAACGTGGTATAATCACATCATTGATTATATCTAGGATTGAATTTCAAAACTTGGTAAGGGGCAATTCCAATAATCCTAATAACCCTAATTAGGGTTCTTCATCCATATTGCTCAATTTGATTCTTGTTCGGGCTAGAATCACTAAGGTACGTTTACTTTATGTTTTGGTTAATTATTATGTGTTGTATGTATCCTAATTGCTTCCGCTATATGACTTTGATGATTTGGTTATTAAAATATGAATGTCATGATGTTATAATTCCAACAATAACTCACGTACAACTACTAAACAATAAACTGTAGATTGAATACTAAAGTAAATAACGAGAGATAATGAGAGATGAAGAGAAGAAAGGTTAATCTTAATCACGCATAGAATTGACAAGAGTTTTGCTTACATGTGAATAAAACCAACAACAATACATGATGCAAATGCCTTCTATTTATAGAGGAAAACTAGGGCGGCATTTGCATGTTTTTTTCTAGAAGCTATTCATTGGATCCCACAGCCCATGGACTCCTAATGAGCCGTGGGCCTTAAACTAACTTAGAGTCCATAGAAGTGAGTAACCTATTTTACATAAATGACTAAGACTTGGAATAATTTGAAACGTGTTCTCAACAATCTCCCCCTAAGTCTTGGTCATCTTGGTTGCTCGACGTCATCTTTGCTTCTTTGGCTTTTGACGTCTTGATAATCTTTGTTCTTCGTTCTTGTTGTGATATGATATGGTATTGTCTCGATCTGCCTTCCACCGACGTTCTTTCATCTTGATGTCTTTATGTCTTTTCCACCATGCTCATATGTCTTGTGACTTTTGTTCTTCATATCTCACGTAGTTCTCACTTCATAAGCTTCAATCTTTGACTTGTGAAAGTTTGACATACTTGATCTTTGACTTTTCTTTAATTTCTTCGAACTTTTGTAATTCCTTAGTCTTTGTGAGAACTTTGCTTCAGAATATGAGCATGATGGAAATGGTGTTGGTGGAACTCCCGGTCTCCATGATTACCTGCTGTAACACCACAATCAGCAGAACCGACGCCAAGAGGCTGTCAGAGCATATGTAGCTGCACCAGCACAGACTGGGGGATATGCTGGAAAGTATCCGTACTGTGAAAAATGTAACCATCACCACCCTGGACCGTGCACTGCGAGATGTCAGAACTGCAACAAGGTGGGGCATGTTGCTAAGAACTGTAAGGGAAAAGCTGTGGCTACAGGGAGTAATGCACAGCCGGTTGTAACATGTTTTGGATGTGGGGAGCGTGGACATTACAAGAGCCAGTGCCCGAAAAATACTGGACAAAAGACCGAAGGTGCTCGTGGCAGAGCATACGTGCTGGGAAATGGAGAGCAGTATCAGGACCCAAATGTCGTTACCGGTACGTTTCTACTCAACAACCTTCGTGTTAAAGTCTTATTTGATTCTGGTGCCGATATGAGCTTTATATCTTCTAAGATTTCACCGCTACTAAATCTCACCCCTACCATTCTAGACACCAGTTATAGTATTGAACTAGCTAATGGAAATCTGGTTAATACTTGCACCGTAATCCAAGACTGTACCTTAAACCTTCTAGATCACCCGTTTAGCATCGACCTTATGCCCATTGAACTCGGAAGCTTTGACGTAGTTGTGGGAATGGACTGGTTGTCCAAACATCGAGCCATCATTATTTGCGGTGAACGGGTTGTTCATATCCCTCTTGATGACGAGACTTTGGTTGTCCGCGGAGACCGTAGTGGAACCCGTTTGAGTATTATCTCCTGCATTAAGACTTTGAAGTACATCGAGAAAGGTTGTCATGCGTTCTTAGCACAAGTGTCCAAGAAAGAGTCTGGAGAGAGGCGACTCGAGGACGTCCCGATTGTGCGTGATTTCCATGAGGTATTTCCTGAAGATCTACCTGGACTTCCACCAGCTCGACAAGTGGAGTTCTTAATCGACCTAGTTCCGGGAGCTGCACCCGTGGCTCGTGCACCGTATCGACTCGCTCCTACCGAAATGCAAGAACTGTCTAAGCAGTTGCAAGAGTTGTTGGATAAAGGGTTCATCCGACCTAGTTCATCACCGTGGGGAGCACCGGTGTTGTTCGTAAAGAAGAAAGATGGTTCGTTTAGGATGTGCATTGACTATCGCGAATTGAACAAGCTGACAGTGAAGAATCGCTACCCGTTACCGAGAATTGATGATTTGTTTGACCAGCTGCAAGGATCAGATTACTACTCGAAGATAGATCTGAGGTCATGTTACCACCAACTTAGAGTCCGGGAAGAGGATATTCCCAAAACGGCGTTCAGGACTCGCTATGGTCACTATGAATTCAAGGTAATGCCATTTGGTTTGACAAACGCACCGGCTGTATTCATGGATCTCATGAACCGAGTGTGTAAACCATACTTGGACAAGTTTGTCATAGTCTTTATCGATGATATTTTGATTTACTCCAAGACTGAAGAAGAGCACAAGCAACATCTGACGACAATTCTCAAATTACTCAAGGAAGAACAACTGTATGCCAAATTCTCTAAGTGTGAATTTTGGATTCGCAGAGTACAATTTCTTGGTCATGTGATTGACAACAAAGGGTTGCATGTAGATCCCGCGAAGATTGAAGCTATTGAGAATTGGCCAACACCTTCTAATGCTACAGAGATCCGACAATTTTTGGGATTAGCCGGGTATTACCGGAGATTCATCGAGGGATTCTCCAAGGTTGCTAAACCATTAACTGCATTGACTCAGAAGAATAAGAAGTATGAATGGGGAAATGATGAAGAAGAAGCATTCCAAATCCTGAAGCGAAAACTGTGTAGTGCACCGATTTTGGCGTTGCCAGACGGAGTGGAGGATTTTGTGGTATACTGCGATGCATCCTATCATGGTTTAGGAGCAGTTTTGATGCAGAGAGGGAAAGTCATGGCATATGCTTCCCGACAACTTAAGACCCACGAGGAGAAGTATACTACGCATGATTTAGAGTTGGGCGCAGTGGTTTTTGCACTCAAGATATGGAGACACTATCTATACGGGACGAAGTGTGTCGTATACACCGATCACAAGAGTCTTCAGCATATCTTAGATCAGAAGGAGCTGAATATGAGACAACGACGATGGTTAGAAACTCTAAGTGATTACGACTGTGAAATCAGATATCACCCAGGAAAGGCAAACGTTGTTGCTGATGCCTTGAGCCGTAAGGAACGACTGAAACCCCTACGAGTTCGAGCTCTAGTTATGACCATCAATTCGAACCTTCCCGCTCAAATTCTCCGTGCTCAAGAAGAAGCAGTAGAACAAGAAGGTCTCCAGGATAAGAGCCTTCAAGGAATGATACAAAAGAAGTTTGAGAGACGTTCGGATGGAACGTTGTGTTATAAAGGAAGAAGTTGGGTGCCACGTCATGGAGGACTGCGAGACTTGATTATGCACGAGTCTCATAAGTCAAAATACTCTATTCACCCAGGATCCGACAAAATGTATCATGACCTCAAGGAACTGTACTGGTGGCCGAATATGAAAGCTGAAGTTGCTGACTATGTTCGAAGATGTTTGACGTGCGCAAAAGTTAAGGCCGAACATCAGAAACCGTCTGGTCTTCTACAACAGCCCGAGATTCCCGAATGGAAGTGGGAACGGATCACAATGGATTTCGTCACTAAACTCCCAAGGACTGCAACTGGTTTTGATGCTATATGGGTCATAGTCGATCGATTGACGAAATCAGCACATTTTATACCGATCAAGGAAAAATACGGCATGGAGAAGTTAACAAGGCTCTATGTGAAGGAGATAGTATCGAGACATGGAGCTCCCATATCTATCATCTCCGACAGAGACGGCAGGTTTACTTCAAACTTTTGGTGGTCGCTTCAAGATTCCTTCGGTACAAAACTCGACATGAGCACTGCATATCACCCACAAACAGATGGCCAGAGTGAAAGGACGATTCAGACGTTGGAGGATATGCTCCGGGCCTGTGTAATTGATTTTGGAAATGGGTGGGATACACATTTGCCTTTGATCGAGTTTTCATACAACAACAGCTACCATGCAAGTATCAAGGCTGCACCGTTCGAGGCATTGTATGGTCGAAAGTGTCGATCACCCATTTGTTGGGCTGAGGTAGGAGAAGCTCAGCTCATTGGGCCGGATCTTGTTCGAGAGACCACAGAAAAGATTGTGCAGATTAAAGACCGATTGAAGATCGCGCGAGACCGTCAGAAAAGTTACGCAGACGTAAGACGCAAACCCCTTGAGTTTCAGGTTGGGGATAGAGTTATGTTGAAGGTTTCACCATGGAAGGGAGTGATTCGTTTCGGCAAGCGGGGAAAGCTGAACCCCAGGTACATAGGACCGTTCAAGATTCTGAACCGAGTTGGTCCTGTAGCTTATAAGCTAGAATTACCACCAGAGCTCAGTAGGGTACATCCTGTATTCCACGTGTCAAATTTGAAGAAATGCTTGTCCGATGAGACAGCCGTGATTCCACTCGATGAGATTCAAGTTGATGAGCAACTGAACTTTATTGAAGAACCTGTAGAGATTATGGAGCGTGAGGTCAAACGATTAAAGAGGAGCAAAATTTCCCTTGTGAAAGTCCGCTGGAATTCCAAGAGAGGACCCGAATTCACCTGGGAACGCGAGGACCAGTTCAAACGCAAATATCCTCACCTCTTCGAAACCGGAACTGATAAGTTGAACTGAAATCCGGGACGGATTTCCCAATATGATGTATGTGCTGTAACACCCGGTAATTTTCCAAAACCTTTCTAGCCAATTAATTTAAAACTTTGCATTACCTGAGAACTTAAACTTTTTATTGAACTTGTTTGGGCTTGAGAAACGAGAATTATTGCGAGAAATGAGAATATTGTCCCTATTAGTGAACCAGCACAACCTACAAAGCACGAAACGTATCGTAATTGTCAAAAATATTTATTTTTGAAAGTATTGAAAATTTATACTTGTTTTTATTGGAAAAATTATTTCGTGAACAATGGCGCAAGTTTCGTAATTTTTCGAGTCCGTTTGCTATGTCGAATGAGCCCCGAACCGTTTTGACGGAAAGTATTGCTAGTTTGACGACTTTGGTCCCTCCTCCTTTTTTGTTACACTTCCCACCCTCACTTTTTAATTTACATTTCACCCCCTCTTCATCAAGTATATAAACCCAATATTTAATAAAATAATTCATTTATTAACTCACTCTCTCTCACTAACCCTCTCTCTCTCCTCCCCTTTCCCTCGCCGGCGATCCTCACTCCGGCGACACCAGCAGAATCCGGCGACCCTCGCCGGAAATATTTTTCCGGCCACCCTTTTTCTTGTACGATCTTGTAGATCGGGATACCCTCATCACCACCGTACCACTCACGCACCCCCAAACACCCCCGTTCGCTCTCACGCGCCTTCCACCGCCGCGACACCACCACAAGCCACCACCACCGAGCCACCACCACCTTCCCCTCCATCTTTTATCGACGGTAAAACCCACCCACGCGCTATATTTATTTATTTTCTTTATTTATTTTCAAACCCTAATTCTTATTTTTTTTTTTTTATTTTCCGATAATAATAATGTTTTTATAAATAAAATGTATATAAAATTTGTAAAACCCTCGTGTGGAAACCCTCCCCTCCCCCTTCTCGTTGACTCAGTCGATTCAGCCACTCGGTCAACTCACCGAGTCAACTCGGTTGACTCGGTGAGGGTTTGATATATTTTGATGTTTTATCCATTTCTTGTTCTACTTCTTGATTTGTGATGATATTGTTTGAGTTTGTTATTGGTTTGGTCCGTTTGGGTTGTTTGCTTCTCGACAGCCAAGCCGTGACTCAAAGCGAGTCACGGCGAGGCAAGGTGAGTATGGTTTAGGGTAGGATTATGTTGTTGTTATTGAAGTTTTGAGGTTGTTTGTGGTCAGTTTGTTGTGGCAGCTTTCGGCAGTCAAGATATAGTCTAGCCGTGACTCACGGCGAGTCACGGCAAGTCGGGTTGTAAAGGTTTAGGGTTAGTGAGGTGATGTTTAGTTTGAAGTTTGCGTTGGAATGTTGTCGACTGTTTCAGTTTGGCTTGTGTCGAGTGGAGTATTGTTGTGTTGTTGGATTATTTGTGTGTGATGTTGTGTTTAGTGTTGAGTTTGGCTCGGGTTAGTGTTGAGCCGTGACTCAAGTGAGTCCCGGCGATGTTTATACATTATTTGTTTACTTGTTATTGTTTTAATACGGTTTCGGCAATATTTTGACATGGGTTATCACGACGAATAATAATAAACTTGACTAATAAAACTATGAAACCTAAAATATAATTGATATAGTTAAGTGGATTTGAATATCGGACTTGGATCCGTATTATTATTATTTGTGATGGACAAGATTTGGACATATTGGATTTACGGTGTTAGTTATTTGGACTTATGGACCCTTTGGTACGAAAATTACGAAATGGTCGATAAACTAAACAACTAATATATACGGGAATAATGTGTCCAAATATATATTGAATTGTGACGTTTAGTGATAAAATTTGGTAATTTGATGTTAATAAGTACCTAATCAAAGAGTCGTTGACTCGGGAAAATGTTCTATAAGCGGGCAGGTCATGCCGAAATTTTGTAAAATCTTTTGTAACACTTAAACGTTTAAGATTTATAAACTATTTAAAAATCTTTTCATTTATATTACTTTCAACGTTATATTTTGGGAAAATGGGAAAAGCCGAGACTTGTTATTAATGTGTTATAGTTTATTGGCGTGTGTCTTTCATTTCTTTTCGACGACTTTCTTTGAGGAGCTCTTTCGTCAACTCTTGTCTTTCTTGAGTTTCTTTCGTTTCGCCGACGTATTCGTTTTCTAACTTTCTTGTCTTCCACACGAGACTTTTTAAAACCCTTTTTCTTTCAAATGCCATTGTTATTAAACCTTTTATTCAAGTATTGATTATTGAAGTATTCGAGTATTATTTATTAAATCATTTTGGATATTATATCTGAGTTATGTCATTAATTGATTAGGTTGTGCTGAGGTTCATTTGCTGTGCCGTACCATCTGATTGTTATCTCATTCTCTCTGTGACTAAGGTGTGATTCATAGCCCCACTTGCGCGCTATTAAATATTTATAAATCCCGTGGGGGGAGATACATGCTACTTACTGTTTTTTTTTCTGAGCACAATTGTTTATTGTATGCTATTCCTGATTGACGCTATGAATGCTAAGTACCTTCCTTGCCAAAACCAAGTCCCTCGATCATGAACCATTAATCACCTGCGGGTGAGCGCGATTATAGTTTATAGGCCTATAGGATTTGACCATCCCACCCCTGTTGACCAGGTAGGCAACATGGGTGTTCTATAATTGAGTTAACTAGGTATTTGGCAAGATACCTGGCTTTGGGGGCAACTATTATGATTATGAAATTCCGCGGTTATTGTCGACTTACGCCAGAGTTTCTGGTGCTGGTTAACGCTTTGTGTGTCATGAGCTTAGCAAATCCAGAGAATTATGTGACGCTTACTTGATATTTGCATTTGTTGCTTATATCTTCCAGACTAAAATCTTGTGCTCAACTAATTTTTATTAAACCTATGGATTACACTCAACCTTTGTGTTGATTTTTTAAGCATGTTTATCTCAGGTAATTGATTTCTGAAGTGTGCACGAGGAAGGGCTGAAGGTTCCGGATGGCTATCTGTGGGTTGTGTTTTGTTATTTCTATCTAAATTTTCCGCTGCAAACTACTTTATTTTTCCGCTGCAAACTATTTTACTACCCGCTGCTAAATGTGTTAAGAGTCTTTTGAACTCTAATGGTTGAACTTTGTATTTGAATGTGGTATTTTATTAAAACGTCTCGTTATGAGATCGTTTATCTATGATTTTGACTCACTACCCCTCGAGTAGCACCCCAAGCTCAGTCCCGCTGCCATATTTCGAGTTGGGGGTGTTACAGAATGGTATCAAGAGCCAAGGTTTATAGAGAACGAGGTCATACTCGACTATAAACATTTTCCGTGTGAGTCAAAACATTTTCCGAAATCGATAGCCATCAGCCTTCCGTGCCGCTTCACTCGTAAGTACTTTATTACTGTATGTTTGGATTTTCCCTACTATTTCATTTTTATATGAAACTATTTTATAAACATTTGGCTAGAAATTTTTATACTTGTCCCGATGCTCCATGGAGAGTATTACGGCTACATCAGTTTCCACCGGTCAATTATCAGTTGCACCCGTCGATCACCCCCTTGCACCACCTAGTCTAGAAATGGACCCACACCCTATTAATGTACCTCACCCGGATGATGAGAAGATGGATGATAATGATGAGAAGATAGGAGACCGTCAGTAGGGATTAGTGATCATCTTTATTATGGTAGTTAATTATTGTAGTAGTAGTTTACCTTGTACGTACTGAACTGACTAGTTTCGGTTAGTAGATTTGATAAGAAACTTGTAGTCGTTTCGCATATCTTGCAAGACTGATGACAAGTATCGAATCTACGATGTATTTTGGTGATGTACTATTATGATGTTGAATGGACACTATAGTATGATGTATCATTGTATTGTCTACTTTTGTGCCCATATGGTACCGGATAATGAGAAGCTGCTTGAAAAGTTTATTGGTGGTCTACCAGCTAGTATTGAAGGGCTTGTAACGTCATACAACTCGCAGACCTTAGATGATGCAATCCGTGTAGCTGAACGACTAATGGATCAGGCCATCAAGAATGGAACAGCTCAGAAGGGTAACAACTTTGATCATAAGAGGAAGTGGGATGACTACAGAAGGAACAACAACAACAACAACAACAACAACAACAACTACAACAACCGCAACAACAACAATAACCAGTACCGCAATAACAATCACCACAATCAGCAGAACCGACGCCAAGAGGCTGTCAGAGCATATGTAGCTGCACCAGCACAGACTGGGGGATATGCTGGAAAGTATCCGTACTGTGAAAAATGTAACCATCACCACCCTGGACCGTGCACTGCGAGATGTCAGAACTGCAACAAGGTGGGGCATGTTGCTAAGAACTGTAAGGGAAAAGCTGTGGCTACAGGGAGTAATGCACAGCCGGTTGTAACATGTTTTGGATGTGGGGAGCGTGGACATTACAAGAGCCAGTGCCCGAAAAATACTGGACAAAAGACCGAAGGTGCTCGTGGCAGAGCATACGTGCTGGGAAATGGAGAGCAGTATCAGGACCCAAATGTCGTTACCGGTACGTTTCTACTCAACAACCTTCGTGTTAAAGTCTTATTTGATTCTGGTGCCGATATGAGCTTTATATCTTCTAAGATTTCACCGCTACTAAATCTCACCCCTACCATTCTAGACACCAGTTATAGTATTGAACTAGCTAATGGAAATCTGGTTAATACTTGCACCGTAATCCGAGACTGTACCTTAAACCTTCTAGATCACCCGTTTAGCATCGACCTTATGCCCATTGAACTCGGAAGCTTTGACGTAGTTGTGGGAATGGACTGGTTGTCCAAACATCGAGCCATCATTATTTGCGGTGAACGGGTTGTTCATATCCCTCTTGATGACGAGACTTTGGTTGTCCGCGGAGACCGTAGTGGAACCCGTTTGAGTATTATCTCCTGCATTAAGACTTTGAAGTACATCGAGAAAGGTTGTCATGCGTTCTTAGCACAAGTGTCCAAGAAAGAGTCTGGAGAGAGGCGACTCGAGGACGTCCCGATTGTGCGTGATTTCCATGAGGTATTTCCTGAAGATCTACCTGGACTTCCACCAGCTCGACAAGTGGAGTTCTTAATCGACCTAGTTCCGGGAGCTGCACCCGTGGCTCGTGCACCGTATCGACTCGCTCCTACCGAAATGCAAGAACTGTCTAAGCAGTTGCAAGAGTTGTTGGATAAAGGGTTCATCCGACCTAGTTCATCACCGTGGGGAGCACCGGTGTTGTTCGTAAAGAAGAAAGATGGTTCGTTTAGGATGTGCATTGACTATCGCGAATTGAACAAGCTGACAGTGAAGAATCGCTACCCGTTACCGAGAATTGATGATTTGTTTGACCAGCTGCAAGGATCAGATTACTACTCGAAGATAGATCTGAGGTCAGGTTACCACCAACTTAGAGTCCGGGAAGAGGATATTCCCAAAACGGCGTTCAGGACTCGCTATGGTCACTATGAATTCAAGGTAATGCCATTTGGTTTGACAAACGCACCGGCTGTATTCATGGATCTCATGAACCGAGTGTGTAAACCATACTTGGACAAGTTTGTCATAGTCTTTATCGATGATATTTTGATTTACTCCAAGACTGAAGAAGAGCACAAGCAACATCTGACGACAATTCTCAAATTACTCAAGGAAGAACAACTGTATGCCAAATTCTCTAAGTGTGAATTTTGGATTCGCAGAGTACAATTTCTTGGTCATGTGATTGACAACAAAGGGTTGCATGTAGATCCCGCGAAGATTGAAGCTATTGAGAATTGGCCAACACCTTCTAATGCTACAGAGATCCGACAATTTTTGGGATTAGCCGGGTATTACCGGAGATTCATCGAGGGATTCTCCAAGGTTGCTAAACCATTAACTGCATTGACTCAGAAGAATAAGAAGTATGAATGGGGAAATGATGAAGAAGAAGCATTCCAAATCCTGAAGCGAAAACTGTGTAGTGCACCGATTTTGGCGTTGCCAGACGGAGTGGAGGATTTTGTGGTATACTGCGATGCATCCTATCATGGTTTAGGAGCAGTTTTGATGCAGAGAGGGAAAGTCATGGCATATGCTTCCCGACAACTTAAGACCCACGAGGAGAAGTATACTACGCATGATTTAGAGTTGGGCGCAGTGGTTTTTGCACTCAAGATATGGAGACACTATCTATACGGGACGAAGTGTGTCGTATACACCGATCACAAGAGTCTTCAGCATATCTTAGATCAGAAGGAGCTGAATATGAGACAACGACGATGGTTAGAAACTCTAAGTGATTACGACTGTGAAATCAGATATCACCCAGGAAAGGCAAACGTTGTTGCTGATGCCTTGAGCCGTAAGGAACGACTGAAACCCCTACGAGTTCGAGCTCTAGTTATGACCATCAATTCGAACCTTCCCGCTCAAATTCTCCGTGCTCAAGAAGAAGCAGTAGAACAAGAAGGTCTCCAGGATAAGAGCCTTCAAGGAATGATACAAAAGAAGTTTGAGAGACGTTCGGATGGAACGTTGTGTTATAAAGGAAGAAGTTGGGTGCCACGTCATGGAGGACTGCGAGACTTGATTATGCACGAGTCTCATAAGTCAAAATACTCTATTCACCCAGGATCCGACAAAATGTATCATGACCTCAAGGAACTGTACTGGTGGCCGAATATGAAAGCTGAAGTTGCTGACTATGTTCGAAGATGTTTGACGTGCGCAAAAGTTAAGGCCGAACATCAGAAACCGTCTGGTCTTCTACAACAGCCCGAGATTCCCGAATGGAAGTGGGAACGGATCACAATGGATTTCGTCACTAAACTCCCAAGGACTGCAACTGGTTTTGATGCTATATGGGTCATAGTCGATCGATTGACGAAATCAGCACATTTTATACCGATCAAGGAAAAATACGGCATGGAGAAGTTAACAAGGCTCTATGTGAAGGAGATAGTATCGAGACATGGAGCTCCCATATCTATCATCTCCGACAGAGACGGCAGGTTTACTTCAAACTTTTGGTGGTCGCTTCAAGATTCCTTCGGTACAAAACTCGACATGAGCACTGCATATCACCCACAAACAGATGGCCAGAGTGAAAGGACGATTCAGACGTTGGAGGATATGCTCCGGGCCTGTGTAATTGATTTTGGAAATGGGTGGGATACACATTTGCCTTTGATCGAGTTTTCATACAACAACAGCTACCATGCAAGTATCAAGGCTGCACCGTTCGAGGCATTGTATGGTCGAAAGTGTCGATCACCCATTTGTTGGGCTGAGGTAGGAGAAGCTCAGCTCATTGGGCCGGATCTTGTTCGAGAGACCACAGAAAAGATTGTGCAGATTAAAGACCGATTGAAGATCGCGCGAGACCGTCAGAAAAGTTACGCAGACGTAAGACGCAAACCCCTTGAGTTTCAGGTTGGGGATAGAGTTATGTTGAAGGTTTCACCATGGAAGGGAGTGATTCGTTTCGGCAAGCGGGGAAAGCTGAACCCCAGGTACATAGGACCGTTCAAGATTCTGAACCGAGTTGGTCCTGTAGCTTATAAGCTAGAATTACCACCAGAGCTCAGTAGGGTACATCCTGTATTCCACGTGTCAAATTTGAAGAAATGCTTGTCCGATGAGACAGCCGTGATTCCACTCGATGAGATTCAAGTTGATGAGCAACTGAACTTTATTGAAGAACCTGTAGAGATTATGGAGCGTGAGGTCAAACGATTAAAGAGGAGCAAAATTTCCCTTGTGAAAGTCCGCTGGAATTCCAAGAGAGGACCCGAATTCACCTGGGAACGCGAGGACCAGTTCAAACGCAAATATCCTCACCTCTTCGAAACCGGAACTGATAAGTTGAACTGAAATCCGGGACGGATTTCCCAATATGATGTATGTGCTGTAACACCCGGTAATTTTCCAAAACCTTTCTAGCCAATTAATTTAAAACTTTGCATTACCTGAGAACTTAAACTTTTTATTGAACTTGTTTGGGCTTGAGAAACGAGAATTATTGCGAGAAATGAGAATATTGTCCCTATTAGTGAACCAGCACAACCTACAAAGCACGAAACGTATCGTAATTGTCAAAAATATTTATTTTTGAAAGTATTGAAAATTTATACTTGTTTTTATTGGAAAAATTATTTCGTGAACAATGGCGCAAGTTTCGTAATTTTTCGAGTCCGTTTGCTATGTCGAATGAGCCCCGAACCGTTTTGACGGAAAGTATTGCTAGTTTGACGACTTTGGTCCCTCCTCCTTTTTGTTACACTTCCCACCCTCACTTTTTAATTTACATTTCACCCCCTCTTCATCAAGTATATAAACCCAATATTTAATAAAATAATTCATTTATTAACTCACTCTCTCTCACTAACCCTCTCTCTCTCCTCCCCTTTCCCTCGCCGGCGATCCTCACTCCGGCGACACCAGCAGAATCCGGCGACCCTCGCCGGAATATTTTTCCGGCCACCCTTTTTCTTGTACGATCTTGTAGATCGGGATACCCTCATCACCACCGTACCACCCACGCACCCCCAAACACCCCCGTTCGCTCTCACGCGCCTTCCACCGCCGCGACACCACCACAAGCCACCACCACCGAGCCACCACCACCTTCCCCTCCATCTTTTATCGACGGTAAAACCCACCCACGCGCTATATTTATTTATTTTCTTTATTTATTTTCAAACCCTAATTCTTATTTTTTTTTTTTTATTTTCCGATAATAATAATGTTTTTATAAATAAAATGTATATAAAATTTGTAAAACCCTCGTGTGGAAACCCTCCCCTCCCCCTTCTCGTTGACTCAGTCGATTCAGCCACTCGGTCAACTCACCGAGTCAACTCGGTTGACTCGGTGAGGGTTTGATATATTTTGATGTTTTTATCCATTTCTTGTTCTACTTCTTTGATTTGTGATGATATTGTTTGAGTTTGTTATTGGTTTGGTCCGTTTGGGTTGTTTGCTTCTCGACAGCCAAGCCGTGACTCAAAGCGAGTCACGGCGAGGCAAGGTGAGTATGGTTTAGGGTAGGATTATGTTGTTGTTATTGAAGTTTTGAGGTTGTTTGTGGTCAGTTTGTTGTGGCAGCTTTCGGCAGTCAAGATATAGTCTAGCCGTGACTCACGGCGAGTCACGGCAAGTCGGGTTGTAAAGGTTTAGGGTTAGTGAGGTGATGTTTAGTTTGAAGTTTGCGTTGGAATGTTGTCGACTGTTTCAGTTTGGCTTGTGTCGAGTGGAGTATTGTTGTGTTGTTGGATTATTTGTGTGTGATGTTGTGTTTAGTGTTGAGTTTGGCTCGGGTTAGTGTTGAGCCGTGACTCAAGTGAGTCCCGGCGATGTTTATACATTATTTGTTTACTTGTTATTGTTTTAATACGGTTTCGGCAATATTTTGACATGGGTTATCACGACGAATAATAATAAACTTGACTAATAAAACTATGAAACCTAAAATATAATTGATATAGTTAAGTGGATTTGAATATCGGACTTGGATCCGTATTATTATTATTTGTGATGGACAAGATTTGGACATATTGGATTTACGGTGTTAGTTATTTGGACTTATGGACCCTTTGGTACGAAAATTACGAAATGGTCGATAAACTAAACAACTAATATATACGGGAATAATGTGTCCAAATATATATTGAATTGTGACGTTTAGTGATAAAATTTGGTAATTTGATGTTAATAAGTACCTAATCAAAGAGTCGTTGACTCGGGAAAATGTTCTATAAGCGGGCAGGTCATGCCGAAATTTTGTAAAATCTTTTGTAACACTTAAACGTTTAAGATTTATAAACTATTTAAAAATCTTTTCATTTATATTACTTTCAACGTTATATTTTGGGAAAATGGGAAAAGCCGAGACTTGTTATTAATGTGTTATAGTTTATTGGCGTGTGTCTTTCATTTCTTTTCGACGACTTTCTTTGAGGAGCTCTTTCGTCAACTCTTGTCTTTCTTGAGTTTCTTTCGTTTCGCCGACGTATTCGTTTTCTAACTTTCTTGTCTTCCACACGAGACTTTTTAAAACCCTTTTTCTTTCAAATGCCATTGTTATTAAACCTTTTATTCAAGTATTGATTATTGAAGTATTCGAGTATTATTTATTAAATCATTTTGGATATTATATCTGAGTTATGTCATTAATTGATTAGGTTGTGCTGAGGTTCATTTGCTGTGCCGTACCATCTGATTGTTATCTCATTCTCTCTGTGACTAAGGTGTGATTCATAGCCCCACTTGCGCGCTATTAAATATTTATAAATCCCGTGGGGGGAGATACATGCTACTTACTGTTTTTTTTTCTGAGCACAATTGTTTATTGTATGCTATTCCTGATTGACGCTATGAATGCTAAGTACCTTCCTTGCCAAAACCAAGTCCCTCGATCATGAACCATTAATCACCTGCGGGTGAGCGCGATTATAGTTTATAGGCCTATAGGATTTGACCATCCCACCCCTGTTGACCAGGTAGGCAACATGGGTGTTCTATAATTGAGTTAACTAGGTATTTGGCAAGATACCTGGCTTTGGGGGCAACTATTATGATTATGAAATTCCGCGGTTATTGTCGACTTACGCCAGAGTTTCTGGTGCTGGTTAACGCTTTGTGTGTCATGAGCTTAGCAAATCCAGAGAATTATGTGACGCTTACTTGATATTTGCATTTGTTGCTTATATCTTCCAGACTAAAATCTTGTGCTCAACTAATTTTTATTAAACCTATGGATTACACTCAACCTTTGTGTTGATTTTTTAAGCATGTTTATCTCAGGTAATTGATTTCTGAAGTGTGCACGAGGAAGGGCTGAAGGTTCCGGATGGCTATCTGTGGGTTGTGTTTTGTTATTTCTATCTAAATTTTCCGCTGCAAACTACTTTATTTTTCCGCTGCAAACTATTTTACTACCCGCTGCTAAATGTGTTAAGAGTCTTTTGAACTCTAATGGTTGAACTTTGTATTTGAATGTGGTATTTTATTAAAACGTCTCGTTATGAGATCGTTTATCTATGATTTTGACTCACTACCCCTCGAGTAGCACCCCAAGCTCAGTCCCGCTGCCATATTTCGAGTTGGGGGTGTTACACCCGGTCTCCATGATTACCTGCAGTGTAAACAGTTAGCAATAAATCATCCGGCACTTACAGATTCGGACTTCGAGATCGTCAACAGCATAGTGTGAAGACTTTCTCTAATCCTAGCCCAGGCCGTTCTGAACCGAATACCCCCGAAAGGGCTTACACAGATACACCGAAGTGCATCAACGATTCAGTGAGCCGCTGAAGTATACCGAAGTATCACTCCACGACTGTAGACCTTTTTGGAGCTAACACTAAGCGTAATCCACAAGGGATTACCGAAGTGACCTGCTGTCATGGCTGTTTGATGTTAGGAATTTCAAATGTTTTAGATTTTAGGATTTTACAACTCTTCCCCTCTAAAAAAAAAATTTTCGTCCTCGAAAATTGAAGTGAAACGAAACGGAATACCAATGGATCGTGAACGGAATGTGAATGACTTGTTTCTCATGACTCTATCTTGTTGATCAAAATAGCTTCGGCTTCCTCAGAAAAGACATACTATACTGAATCAAGATCAAAAGAATAAAATACCAAACGTAGCAGATGATAATCGTATTCTCTCGGAAGAGATACAGGGAATACGTAGGATTTGACGGATTTATCATCCATAGGATTTGATTAGACAAATCGGGTGAGAACGTACAGAAAACAGATTGTTTGATAACATCAACCGGCAGAAAGCTCTACAACAGAACCTAAGATTCTTATCGGAAGTATAGAGGTCAGCAAACGCGTGTCGAGTACCCAAACGTATCAAGCCGTATAACGATGAAATCAGATTAAACGCATAGGTAGAACGAACCTAAAGTCTTACTAAACACAGATAATCTCAATCAGATATCAGAATTTCTAAGGTTTCTAAGGCACTCCTCGAAATATCCTATGATCACAATAAGTGCACGTTATATGATGTAAGTATTATCACGTTGATCAGGCGTCATAATACTAGCATCATATAAATATGCCCTCATGATGGTCATACTTTATCTCAAGTCGTGAACAAAACAACCTATCTTAATCCACCTAGATCCTTCTACAGTCTCAGAGGTCATCAGAATCAAACAACATAACTAAGAGGAGGACGAAACTACTTGTAAGAGTAACAGAAATCCTAGAACGTCTATCAGAATTAAGGTACGTCGTTAATAGCGTCAATCCTTCATCACTCATCGAAATCGACTCAGCCAATATAAGTGGCCGCTTCAAAATCCGCCCATTCCTAAATATAAATCTCCAGGTTCCTTCCACAATTTGTCAAAATTCGCATAACAAAACCATCACCCAACATACGCAGAATGAACACAGAACGGAATTACTAATAGAGAACCTAATTCATCCAAAGGATCTTATCATCAGGTAACGGAAACTTAAGTAGGTTGAGAGGAAGTGAATTACGTCATCAATAGCTTCATCCTTCACAAAATCACTCTTCCAAACCCATACGTTTTCTTCAAAATTCATCCATTCAAATACATGATCTCGAATCTCTTCCATCCGCAAATCTGCTTCTGTTCTCAATTCATCTTAGTACAACTAAAATGAATAGAGAAGCAAGACTGCGTGTCTTCGACAGGTCTTCTCGCACAGTTCAAAATTCGCCAACCCCAGCTGCGGTCAACTCCAGGTTATGAGCTGAATAGTTTGTCTCCTATGGTCTGGTTGTCTTGATGCCCAACTGAAATCTCCACGCGCTGCCTGAAGTATAATCGAGTCCCATCTCAGTTTTTCCTCTTCTCCTCATAAGCTTCTTTCTCGGTAACACCTGTCACGAACATCTTCTACTACTCTTCTACAAGGTTTCCAACTCTGAAAACGGTCTTCAATCTTGGTCCTTTCTGTGGGAAACTTTGTCACCTCAGGATACCTGGTAGTGCTGTTTGCTACAATCTCTGAACGCTAATCAAACCTACTCTTCCAGAATAAATGGTCATTCTGCTTAACACAAAAATGATCTACATGTTCCTCTTTCGTCTCTGGACACAACACAACGTCATACAGTGACAATTTGTCCAAATACTCGCGAAAACATGATTCTATTAGCCAATCCAATTGACATTATTAAAAATCATAATGATCACAACAAGTACGAAAGCAGCTTCAGGAATCGTCTGAAGGAAACTTCATATCTACTTCACATTACCTATCTCCCTCTTCATGAATGAAAGTGAAATGCTTCACGGAGGTTACTCTCAGTTAGTCAACTCCCTTCTTAGAAGTTCTTGTGGTTGCCTCTTCAGTCCTTCAACTTAAATGAGGCCATCCGATACGGAGTTCCAAAGATAGACTAAATCAATCATTGATACGCGGGAATGGATAATGATTTCGGATAGTGATACGGTTAAGTTCACGATAGTCGATACGCCGCCGCATACTTCCCTCCTTCTTCTTCATAAACCAATAGGAGCATCCAAAGAGAAACACTGAGGTGAACAAAATCATATTCCATCAGCTCCTTCAATCTCTCAACTTCTATGGCACCATGGTTTCGTCAACTGAGATCAATTCAATGCCAACTCTACTTCCCAAGCAAGAGGGAATTCCAAGAGGTTCATCAGAAGACACCGAAAAAATTTTGTACAACAAAATACTTCCAATGCCAGAGCTTTCTAAGGGTGGATACTAATAGGTGTCAGGAGAAATTTGTCAATCAAATGAGATCGGAGTATGTTCTTCCATAGCAACCTTAATCTTATCAGATTTAAACGGTTGAGAGTCATCATAACAAAGTAGGATGAAAATAGATTTCTAAAGGTCACATATCAGATATGGTAGTCTCTGGTAGCTTATGAAGAGCCAGCCAATCCATAACCAAAAGACCTCAAAATCAAATACATCAAAAGTAAATGGATTCGTAGAACGAATACGGTCGTCAAGCCAGACGGGTAGTTCATATATCAAGGTCAAGTGCATGGTTCATCATAGTGTTGGGACAGATAAATGAACAGTTCAAGGTGTTGGAATTTGTTTAGCTTTTTAGCATAAGTGGCAGGTAGGGTGTGTATTATTGGTAATACGAACATCGTATAATTGTCAAAAGTGAGATGTATGGGATATTAGTTATCAGCATCATCATGCTCAGTTAACAATTCTGTACTGAGATCATATCCTTCCAAAAGAAACTGGTTGGCAGGCAAGATTCATCATTCAAAGGGAGGGAATAAAACTTCCTATATCCGTGGTTGATTATTACCGGAGTCCTCATAGGAGTAGTAATGGATTATGCAGAGTTAAGTAGTATCAGATGATACCTTTCACATTCGGCATGAGTAATGAATTCATAGAATGTGTCAAACACATTATGGTTGAATGACCTTCGGGATGGTCGGAGAGGTATCAAATTGTTTACCAAACAAATCGGAGATGGAGATCAGAATCAGGAAGTGAAACTTAAATGGTGTAAGGTATCCATGTGGCTCCCGAGATATTCCAAACTTACTTGGTTACTAAACTTAGGTCGTAAAACTTTCTAGCTTCTGAAATAAATGTTCTTATAAGGCATAGCTAAAGGCAGAGGCACGAATCAGAGTGATGCGGAAGCAATGCTACTTATATAGATGTCCTAGTCTACCCATTCCTCACCGGTAATAACTTAAGTTCCTATGGGGAAATCCTAAAGCAAATTCTCAAAGGTCGTCTTATGAGCGCCTACAGTGGAAACTTAATGGTCCAAACTTCACATGTCAAGGTTTAATGTACTACAAGTCGTAGCCTGGGCTCTGATACCATAATTGTAACACCCCAACCCGATAAGGGTAGAAGTGCTACGTTATGGTGACATATCAAAGCAAACACAAGCATACATCTCAAGTAATACAAATGAATTCCAAGGTTACAAAGAAGAAAATCTGAAGTACAAGGTTATAAATGAAAGCAATAACAAAATACTAAGTCTAAGGCATAATCTCTTCTAGTCATCTCTAGTCCGGAATAGCTATCGAGGTATGGTCTTCTAAGTCCAAAGTGCTCTCCACTCATAACCCAGCTTCCTACTAAAACCTGCCGCAGGAAAAGAAATGCGGCTGAGCTTAAAAAGCCCATTGAACAGATATATATAAACGAAACCAAAAGATAAGGAATGAACATATAAAGTTTATATAAACAAGACGAATAAACAAAACGTATTTAAGTATAGGAAAAGAAACATAAATTCCTGCTGAAACGAATGTCATCTGTCAAATGAATAAGAGGTCAACTGAACAATACAATGAGTCAATTGAATACAGAACAAGAAGAACTAAAGGATAATAGGATATAGTGCATTGGGAAAAACATAAGGTATAAACAACTGAGTATCAAGGGTAAGGAAAGTTCAGTAATCTACCACGAGCTCTCAAATCATATATCATAGTAACAATAGAGGAGCGACCTCTCAGATATGTGAAGGACGTGTATTGCACCCAACATCAATCACCAGAAATAAATCATATAATATAACAGATACAGATACAGATACAGATCATATCTAGGATGCATCCATACGCCCCTGCAGAGATGTTAGTGACCAAATATATATATAATAATTGAGCTCATAATAAATAACAGAAAAAGGACGGTGTGGAACATCACTCGACCACACTAGAGTCATGCCATTAGTGCATCAATGGCACGGCCATGGAACCCCCATGACTAGGAAACAAATTTTGGCTCGGGTATCAACTGAAGGGTCAAAGGTCATATCATAATAAAGTCAAATGTTTAAGTCATCAAAGTATCAAAGGTTCATTGTCAAAGGTTCAAAATCGAAGGTTCATAATCAAATGGTTCATGTAAAGAAATCTTTATCAAATGATTTTCATAAAAAATGATCTTTAATAACGGTTTTCATAAAGGTAGTCTTTAAAAGTAGTCTTCATAAAAGTCTAGTAAAATTCCATATAAAAGTGGTATCGCAATGTTCATAAGCATCATTTTAAAATAGTTTTTCTCAAAACATTTCCATGATATAATCAAGAAAGGTTTTCACATCCAGTTACAAAATCAAATGAACCTTCAAAGTATCAAGTGATTCGAATACTCATATCACAGGGTAACGAACGAATTATATCAAGTATTATATCACAAGGATCATAATGAATGAATGTCAAATGGGTCATCATACCAACAAAGCATATCAAACGAATGAATCAAAGTACAGGGGATCATAGCAATGGCTTAAGGGAATCTTATAACGAATCAAAGATCAAGATCAAGAAGTCATGAGGATGAAAACACCCTTACTGAAAAAGGGTAGAATATCTGTACCTTAGACCGCAAGTGAAAACACAATAGAAACATAAGATCGGAAGCAAGCTCCATCTTCAGCGAATCTACACGAATTCATGATCGGCTTATTATAAATAACTTGTTTTAAATCAGATTACTCATTTTTATCGGCTTTCCATTTTTAGTAACTTTCCTTTTATAGCAGCTTTCCAAAAATAGTAAGTTTCCTCTTTAAGTAGTTTAACCATTTTAATCAACTTTCCATTTTAGGCAGGTTTCCCAATTTAGTAAGTTTCCAAAAGGAGCCGGTTTCCATATCTAGTAACTTTCCAGATTTAGTAGATTCTATATTTAATAACCTAGGGTTACATTTATCATAATCAGGGTTTACAAGTGATCACAATTCCGTTTACTTACTTATTATGGCTATTAATGTAAAATTAGAGTATCATGACCAAAATAGTAAGTTTAGGATTTTATGCATCGTTTAACATTCATAAACACACTAATCATGTTTATATATCAAATTAGGTTATGAGAGGTATTTAGATATCTTAATTATATCCTTAAATGTCATATTAATGAATAAGTATAGCCTAGGGTCAAAATACATCTTTTATAGTTAAGTTACACCATACATTAGCTTATTATTTCAATTTCAGCCTTTATATATAACCAGGTCACAACTATACGAATTTTTCTACCACATCAGAACTCAAAGATAAATTCCACAAAAATTCTCACTGATAATTTAATGTCTTAAGAACCCACACGAATTTTCCCAGGATTTATTAGTTAGTTTAACCCCACACGAAAAATACTCTAACTCAGACTACTCAGAAAACGTATCTGCTGCAGTACCCAGAAAGTATCCACTTGGATGACCCACCAATACATCCAAGAAAAATCCCCAAAAATTCATGACATTACTAGGCATATAGAAGTTAAATACTGGAAAGTTTCATGACCCAACTCCTCATGGTTTGAAAATGAAAAATCGGCAAAGTGGACTGATTTTCAAAATCCCGAATTCAGTTTTGACACTTGAACTTGTAAAATCAGAAAAGATATCTTCCATACCTCTAAAAATTTTAAGGCTTACATATTCAGAAAGCTCTTTTCTAGAACTTGATTTTAGACTCAAGAATTACTCAAAAATACATTTGTATCATTAAAATAGACCCCCCTTCAATTCGACCCATAGTTTCTGTCAGCAACAGATGGGACAGAAACATCATAACTATTGACCCGATTCAAATATATTCAATTTGATCGATTCTTTCTATTAACAAACAGGTTCCTAGGGTTATATTTTATTAGGTTAAATCTTCATATAACACCTGTCAACAAAGCATTTTATGGAATTCGACTATAGAGGTTCTTAGGTCGTTATTTCATGTGATGGATATTATGATTTTATGTGGACTCCCATGATTTTATGTGATGTAGCATTCGACACAACAACAAAACATGAATCGAACATAACATGATTTGAACAAGAAGAGAATGAATTGAGCGAGGTATGGATACATTACCCTTGATGCGTGATAACGAGGAGAAGAATCAAGATCGATTCACCAACAAAATCCAACCGAACCCTAGCCAAGAATCCCTTCGAATGGATACCAATACCCACGATCAAGGCCACTTCGACCTGCTGCAGCACTACGATGGAACCACCAAGTAGAGGCAACACGACTTTCTTTTTGCTGCTGTGTGAATCGAACAGGAGAAGAGAACCAATGTAGCAGCCGAGCTTTTGTGAAAAAGGGTTTTTAGGGTTTTCAAAAGAGAATGAAATCTTCGGTATATAATATATTGGGGAGAACCGACAATTTGAGGGAAAAATGGGCCAAGGCTTACATGGTATCTTCAAGTGTTTAGGCCCAAAAGCTTGTGTGCTTGTGTGACAAATTACATTCGGTCCAAGGAACACATAAAGAAAACGTGCAAATGTTTTTAAGTAGTAGCTTCGTATGTTAAAGTTATGTATTATCTTAATTATGTCATAGCTTAAAGTTTTAATGATCTTATTGGTGTTTTAGGGATTTAATAGCTTAGGCATTTTGATTTTATAATGTTCTTATAGATTCAAGATTATAGGGGCAAATTAGGAATTTCAAATGTTTTAGATTTTAGGGTTTTACATGTGGTTTCCTCATAAGAGGTGTAGAAGATAGGAGTATTGTTATAACTAAATAGTGATGGAGATGATTTTTGGAAAGCGGAAGCAATAATAAGATTTGGAAAGAGGTCGGTTGAAAGATATACAAATGCAATGCCAAGCCTCTAAAACTTAATTCTATATTCTTTAAAAACTATATGCAAGTGAATGGGTAACATAAAACATATTACTAATCTACGTAGCAATAAAGGGATTACAATTATGCGAAATAGGCATATAAAAGTTAGAACGAAGTGAGATAACAAATAATTTGTTATCAACCTATAAGACAAAATTGTTAGTGATAAAAGATGTGAATATGATAGAAATCATAAGATAACATCCTATATAAACAAAAACAACATATTCGACTACTAGACAAAAAATCACCACACAACATGATAGAATCAAGACAAATAATCATATTATGCAAGAGCATGACATTATATGAAATACTTCATTGTGAGATTGTTTTGTCATTAGGTTTAGACACTTAAGCATATAATGATTCATGGGATTAATTTGTAGGATAAAATGACTTCTAAATGTTTATTATACCAAAAGTACTTCGACAAATTATAAGTGCACACGTAGCAAATAAATAGTGTGACAAAGTCACAAAAGAAGCAAGACGAAAAATTCATGCAAACCATGTTTAAATTATAACATTTAGGAACATGTATTATTTAGGCTATCCTACGAAAAGGCTCAATGAATGTCAACAAAAGACTAGAGCTTTCAAATATAGAAGCATCATATAAAAGTATCATGTATCAAAATGACATATTATGAGTTAACAAGTAACACGTTAATCTTGCGAAATACCATATAAAAAAAGAATGAAAATATCATACAAATCATGTTAACATTTAGTAGCAAGAAATATATAACCATGCAGACAAAACCTTTCCAAGGTTTATACATTTGACTATTACTCAAATGGTTATCATGATAACTTCAAGATACTTAATCATATCAAACAAAAACATGTAATCAACACGTGTATGTGTAATGCAAGTGATTTTAATAAACTAAAGAAAGAAGAGTCATATCTACTACTTGTTTGATTAATATTCCTAAGGCGAGGCAAAATATCTTATTTTAATACTTACTTTAGGCAAGTATAGGAATAAAGATTTTTCAAGTTGGAGAATGAATATGAGACTATTACTAGCGGTGCTCAATTAAGGCTAAACACGACCATTTTTACGGGTGATTCCACATACCCAACTTCTCTCCTGGAAGCAATTTCACCGTTAGGTCAAATTGAGTTTCTAGTGCAATAAGTTCTCCAGTAGTCATTCTCATGTTAGAAAGACAGGAATTCCTATTTTTGCCTATTTAAGTATATAAAAGATGATAGTTTACCAATACTTGGCTTAACATGACTCAACTAAAACCATTATAACTAAGGTGATGAAGATGTCAAGTTATACACATGAATTTTAATAATGGTGTGTCAACAAATAATATGTTTCAATCCTGTGTTTAGAATTTAAGCTTATTGTATGATCTGATGGATGACATCTTTTATGTTGAGTTGAAGTGTGTACTATGAATGTGATTTGATCATCTAAGACCAAGAAATAAAATATGTTGAATTAAGAGCGTTCTCAAGAAAGAATTTTGTAATTTTATTCAACAAGAATCTAAGTAAGGTTACCAACTTCAATATGCTCTAGAGATGTGTAGTTTTAACCTTGGATGTGCACAAGGTTTGGACATGAATATGAGCAAGGTTTGGTTATGATGCATGCTTGAAAGGAAATAGATAAAATATAGTATCTTTCAATAAGTAAGATTATCCCATGGGAACAAGTATGACAAGATGAAGGAGATACGTTAGTTCATAGAACTTGTAGATGTTTGTTCAAGATCATTTAGCCAATGAGGTGTAATGAAATCTCCTGTAACACAACCGTTCGTGTTGCAAGGAGAGAATGATGCATGATTTCTTAGGCATAATGTTTTCTGAAACATCATGTTTTCCTAAATGAAGATATGAACCTAAACTATTTGAATCGAATAGTCTTATCCTAAATATACTTGGTCTCAAGATTATATTCACTAGATGATGACAAGAGGAATTCACTCGAGTTTCTTATGTATACTCCTCAAGAGTCATTGTCGCTCGGGGTGCATGAGATTGGCTTTGAAATTGCATTTTAACATATGTTGTTAAAATGTTTATTTAAGGTTTAACAAAACTTATGCAGAAGTTTAGCAACAAAGTATTACTAATACTTTGATAACTTGTGAAAGTAGTACTACTTATACCTAGTGGAAATTGATAAAAATGAACGCGAGCATCATGCTCATTTGATAGTGGAGGTTCTAGCCATAATGAATCATCTAAGTCCCTATAGGTGGCAAAGAATGTTTGAGTTAGTTCAACGTGCATTTGATTCGGTACGAGTGTTGGACAAAGGGTTTTTGAGCAATTCACTCAACGGATTCAAATGATGGTAAGGATTGTGGATTGGTTGATTTAGATGGTAGGTCTTCTAGTGTGTCTAAATAAGGATGTAGTGATGTAGAGGTTTGTTGTACTATGGGAGTACTTAGGTTTCATAGATGTTGAAGACAACAAGGATGGATACTAATTCTTGTGGTCCATAGGTTGGTACAACTAGTGGGTGAAGTGCTTGAAGTTTTGGTCATGTTTGTGAAGCTTAGGGGCTGAGATGTATCTCAGAGGTGAATGTGATGGGATGATGGTGAAAGAACAAGTGACTTGTTAGGATAAGTAAGTGTTCTAGTCGTGATAGGATAAGTGTTTTAACATATGTTATTAAAAATACTCGGGTGTTGATTTTTCGGATATGACTTATAGTGACTACAATCATAAGTCAAATTTACTTGAATATTTCGGACGAAATACTTAAGTTGTCAATCCTACTTTGAGATTATAAAGCTTAGGTTGCACTCAAGTATAGCAAGACTTGATAATACATCTTTAACATAAGTGTGAGTTATAACTCGATGTAAATCGTTTAGGAAGATGACACATTATTTTCATGTTAACCAAGTAAGGCAACATATGTAGATACAAGAAAAAGTCTATAGTCATAAGTTGGACTTGTGATTTTGATATTGTATCTAAACAATGAGTCCGGATTTGTTAGGAAGTTGTCAATTTATAACACAAATCAAGCTAATGGATGAGTAAAGGACGGAAGAATGCAGTAAATGTGTGCAATGATCACAAAATCTAAGTGGTCCACGGATTGCAAGGAACCAATTTCAGGGTTCCTTCCTTTATGGAGAAAGGTAACTTGGAGTATTTTCGTGAAATTTGAAAGTATGATCAGAGATGGTTATCCTATTGGTGCAAGTGAGATGACATGATCTTAATATGAGTGAATATCAGTGAAAAGTATCCTAATAATAAAAGTGAGTGATCTAGAGTGCGGGACTAAACGAAAATTAAAAAGTTATACCTGCAGGCCGGCAGAACCAATCGACATAACAGGCGGAACCCATGATTTGGTTCCGCCTCATCCGTTAGTAGAAATTTGGCGGTACCAAATTTTTGGACTGACGGAACCAAATGTTTGGTTCCGTCCTATCCGTCAGGCAAAAAAAGTTAACAGATGGCTTTTTTCATTCCCCGAACCCTGTTCAAATCCCGTAATTTCACCAGAAACATGTGTAATTAATTCAATGTGATTAGGAAATAACAATAAAACAGGTATAAACACATGGATGGGTATAGATCATGCAAGGGCTAAAAAATTCACTAAAACGTGAAAATGAAAATTGATAACATAATGATGTTATCTACCTGCACGGTAATTGGTTAGTTCACAAAACGTTAAATCACAGGTTAACATCCTACAAGGCATATAATGGTTCATACTTTATTGTTTCACACACCTTTTTCAAAGATACTAAACGCTTCGATAATCATTGAAAGTAGTAACATATTTTAACACTTGAACCATTAGGTGGGAGTTTGTGCAAAAGAACATTTTTCAAAGTACTTGACTAGTTTTGCTTAGTTCTTATTTCTAAGTGAATTATGTAAGATTTTAATATAACATATGCAAAGAAAATTATCTAAGTCTATAAGCAATGCAAAAACAATTTTCCAACTTGGTGCACAAAATCTAGCAAATGTCCTATTGTGTATAAACATGAAATTGACAAACAAGCAAATGAATATCATGGCAAGATTGACACTTATGTATCACAAATAAATAAGTGCAATCACAACAAACAACATGTATGCAAACAACCAAAACAAGTAGTCATATAGCATAACATAAAAAGAAAGATATTTTTCGTCACTTTGCGTTTAAATATGACGATGTATACCAAGCTTGATTAGTTTCCTATATATATATATATATATATATAAATATATATATATATATATATAGTTTCCTATATATATATATATATATATATAAATATCACCAAATTCTTTAGTTTCAAAAGAAATTATATCAATGTTCAAAGGATACCAACTTACATTGCCCGACTCAAAAGTTTAAGTTACTAAGTCAAAATGAAACTAAATATTTTGGGCAGGTTGTAGTATTTTATTTATTTTACTTAATTCAATTTAGATTTAGGCCATGAGATTATTTTTAAATGAAAGTAGACTTAATTCCCTTTAAAACGATAGGTGGCGCGACTCCTACGGACTTACGGTTAATTAGTTATGAATTTTTGAAGTTTACAAAAACTTTGGACTGTGCAGACCAAGGATCCCTTTTCCAAAGGGCAAGGAACCCTTTAAAGGGATCCGTTTGATCCGTGCCTCTCTGAGATAGAATGTTACAGAATGCTAAAAATATGTATTTTCGCATAGCGAGAATGTGTAGGACTTACTAGATTTGGTAGTAAACATATAATACACCGATTTTAACATCATTTCTACTTATGTGACTTATCTAATCATTTACGGAAGTGATTTTTTTTAACTAAATTTATAGTTATCCTAAACGCTCCATTCAAAACCGTATTTTTCTTAAATTTGCTTTAAGCACACAATCTGACACTTAATTCTTTTAAGAAATCTTTTCTTTTATTTTTCAAGGACATCTTCAAGCTTGTATACGTAACATTTAACAACAAAATTTCTAAGTATAATTAGCGAAACATTTTTCATATTATATTCCGCTTCAATTGTAATTTGATACATGGATCGTACTCCATTTTAAAACCATTTGTTTTGAAAATAAGAGCCACGAGGCTCTGATACCAATTGTGAAAACGTTGGGGGGGGGGGTGAATACGTTTCCGTTTTAAATTCTTAAAATTTGTTGTATCAAATATCCGATTAAGCTTATTGTAATATTAAAGATGCCAATTATAGTTTATGACTAGCATATACTAAAACAAGTTGTCACACAAGTATAGCCATCAAGTCACAACATAAGCAATAATATAATGCAATTATAAAAGTAAAGCAGTAAGTAAAAGAAAATGCAAACCGAACACGATGATTTATAGTGGTTTGGTCACGAAGCTCCTATCCGCCCTACTCCACTCCCCGAGTATCCAACTCGAGAGTTACTTCACTGGATCAACAAGCTCCCTTCTAGGCAAAGAAAACCTTACAAACGTCGCTTACACTTTTTCCGGTACAAAGCTAAATACCGGGTTCTAGTTCGAGGTAGAACCAACCTAACGTCGCTTATACAATATTTCCGACACTAAGCTAGATGTCGAGTTATTTTACAAGGGTACAACCACTCCCGTTATATTTTATGGCCCAACATAAAAACCTTGTGTTTTATGGCACAATCACATAAACCATCTAATCTAGTTTGGTGAATAGATTATGATGATACAATGATGTTTACAATGATGATCCATGACACAAATGTCCAATGGATATGAATGACTAATCTAAATGAATTTCCATTGATAGAAAGCCTTCAATGGATGAAGATCACAATTTCCCTAAGCTTGTTGTGATAGATCTTCATATATGTATGTTTGTGGTGGATGATGACTCAAGATCTCTGAGCTTGCTTCACAGAATCATTTCGGGAGTATGTTTACAACATAATGAAAATTAGAAGCATTATGATCATGATGATAAGGGTGATTAATGTATGTTACTACATTGTTATCTACTGATCTAAATGTATGCAAAAGGGTGGTGAGAATATGTGTTCAAGTGGGTAAGAAATGAGTGAACAATTGGCTACTATTTATAGCCATTTGGCTTCAGCAACCCACGGATCACACATAACCAAAAAAAGGGTTTTGCCCTTTATAACTTTTGGTTCCGTGGTATCCTGACACAAAATCTTAAAATCTTTATCAAATCTTTCAAAAATCAAATCTAAATCTTTCCAAGATCTTTCCATAATCTTACATGAAATCTAACCAAGATATATTCTTAGATTTTGCTAGACTAGGATGATCCAAGGCATGATGTAATAAACCATTTTCTTTTTGACTTAAGTATATAGGAAAGTTAACTTGTAAAATGAATTGTAACTAGTTTAGACAAATGTCTAAATGTAACTAGTTCAAGAAAATGTCTATTTTAAGTGCTTGTCAAAATAAAACGTATTTTTTCAAGTGTACGTAAACTTTAGTACTTAATTCAAAATGTAAAATGAGGTTCGAAATAGAATGGTTAATCTATTAAAATACTTAATGAATCTAAACGTATTTTAAACATTCTAAATGATTTGTTAAGGGGTTTGATCATAATGCCACATAACAAACATGTACGAACCTGTGTTGTAGCATACGAGGACTTAAGGTGTTGAATGTATGTTGAGACAAAATATGATAACGAGTAACTTGTACATTTTACGTTATGTATCAAGTTACATGTTTTTCATCAATCAAAACAAATGAGACTGTATAGATTAAATATCGTAATATTTGCACAAACAGATCTAGTGAAGAGATTTCTTTTACCCACCCCCCCTTACCAGAATTTCCTAAAGGTACTTTCTTGTAAACTTCTTCATACAGATCACCATGTAAGAAAACATTCGACACATCCATCTGACATGTGTACCAATCCTTTAGAGCTGCAACTGCTAATAAAGACCTCATAGTAACCATCTTAGCAACAGGAGCAAAATTCTATTTATAATCTTCCCCATACTTTTGTCTATTTCCTTGAATCACCAGCCTAGCCTTCTTTCTATCTACAATTCCATCTGCTTTTACTTTTGTCTTGAAAAGCCAATGAGAACCAATAGCTTTCTTTCCTGTAAGAAGAACAGTCAACTCCCAAGTGCCATTTTTCATCTAATGTTTGTAACTCAGAATCCATAGAAGCACACCAACCAGGGTCTTTGAAAGCTTCTTTAAATGAACTTGGATCCTTTTGAGTTGTTAGTGTACTAACAAAGGCTTGAAAATCTGGTAATAGGGGTGTTTGGCACACTTGATTTACTCTAGGAATGTGAGGTAAAAAAAAAATCCTTCAACTTTGTTAGAAAAGTAGAAGTCCTAGTAGACCATCTAAGTGGTATTTGAGAAGAAGTAGATGGTTGAGAAGACTCATTAACTATAGGAGGATCACTATGAATAGGTTCAACAGTTGATGGTACAGGTGTAACACCTCCCAAATCTGGTTCGGCGGAAGCATTCGGGGCATGGGATGCTACTTCATGGAATCACAACACACAGATATAGAGAACGGATTATCAAATCCGTTTTAAAAGTTTACATTCAGAAAATTTAATAGTTTTACATAAAGTTTCAGTATGGAAATTACGGCCCATTAAAGCATTGGTCCCAATTTAAATGGTTAGATAATAGTGTAAAAAAAATTCAGAGTAATTTATGACCACACCATGTCATGCCTTCAATATCATCATAAATCAAACACCTGAGAAAAATATGCTAAAAAGTCAGCTAAACGCTGGTGAGTTCATAGGTTTATAGTAAATCAGCACAGATGGACCACAAGTACAATGACAGTTACGCTAGCACTAAGTCATGCAACTGAAGCTACGATTGTTCACCATGCTATAATAGCACATAAAGAAAATGGGGCCGAAAGCGAGTGTTTATCGTAATACACTTGGCAATCCGATATGGTATACGTTCGTATTGACCCGTCTGGCTAACCGAACGGGGGAGTCAACTCCAATATTAATTTAATTGTAGTTATTGGAGTAATATAATATTATATATTATATTTGCATAAAATTATTTAATAAAGGAGTTAGTGGGGTAATAGATAATAATAAAAGTGTAAATATTTATTTTGAGGCTTGATTTAATTAAGTGTATGATTCAGTAAATGATAGGATTTTTAGTAAGTGATTAAGTTTATAAATATATACGTAAATATATATATTTATAAGTTTTCAAGTAATTAAAATATCAATCAATTACTTAATATTTTAATAATAAAATAATATCTTTCATCCATTAGTCGGTTCTTGTGAAAAATACTCTAAGTGTTGGAATTTTACAATAATTGGGCATGACTCGTTCGTATATATAAACTTTCCCAAAAATCTCGACGTTGCAATTTAATCCCTTAATCGCTCTCAATCAATACGAAATACTTGTCTTTTAACTAGTACATTTATTTTTAAGTTTTAAAAATACTTATTGTCACGTTATAGATTTTTAACCTTGTTTCTTTATAAAAAGTATACGATAGACTTTTAAGTCAACAATATTTTATAAATAGTCAACGGTCAATGAAAAAGTCAATAATATTTATTATTGGGCTTAATAGTCCATAAAAGAGCGGTTAAGGCCCAATACGTCAAAACGTGTCCAAAACGATAAAAATCAGTTAGGCATGTTTTAATACGATCAAATAAGTCACAATAAGCCAAAAATAAGCCACGACCAAAATAAGCTTCACGAAATGCTTATTGGGCCGAGGGGTCCAATAAGTATCTCGTTGGGCTTATTTGTTGTCAAAACAATACGTTTCGTTTAAGTTCTAATAATTATGTTTTTGTGTATGAAATAAGCACTTAGAAATAAGCCGCGTCAAAATAAGCAATCCGAAGCCCAAGTGTGGTTGGGCCCGGCCCAAGTGTGGTCGACACAACCATAATCCAAACCAAAACCAAATAATCAATTAAGCTATGTCTCATACTCAATAAGTTATCAAATAAGCTAATAAGCTATAAATATACACTTTCACCACTAGAGCCAAAACTTTATGTTTTTCAAAACCCCAATTTTTATTTTCTTTGAATATGGCCGAATAGTGCTTATTTTCCAAATAAGCACTTAATTTGCTTAAAATCACGTTACAAGCTCTAGTTTCCATTTGTACTATCAAATAAGCATATCATTAAGCAAGATTTACCACACAAGCAAGAAAAAATCAAATTTGTGTATGTATGTATGTCGTCCGTATATATATGAATAAACAAAACCATAACTTTTCAAGATTAACAAATTAACACGTACGTTTACATAATATCAAGATTTAAGCAAGATTAAACATGAAAGTACAAAGGTTTTCAAGATTTCAGAAGACTTACAAAGTTTTAGCAAAAGTCGAAACTTCTAAGGACCAAAAATAACCCAAATTACCCACAATGTGTTCCGATTAACCCAAAATGGTTGAAAATACACTCCTTTTATTTCAAACTTCAAAGATTAACCCTAGATCTAAGTTTTTATTTTTGTTCGTGTGTTTTGAGAGTGAAATGGAAGAGAGGAAGTTTTTATCTCAAGTGGTGTGTGTGTGTGTTTTAGTATGCGAAGTAAAATGGGATATAAAACAAATCAGGTGATGTTTGTTAATAAGACAAGGCATGATCTCATGCTTGTGGTATGGGCGGCAAACGAAGGGAGGGAGAGGTGGAAACCATCTTTCAAATTTTTATCACATGCATTGTGTGTCGGGTTGAGTTAAAATGCTACCGTGAGTCCTGGTTTGACGTTTTTAGACATAAAGGCGTAAAGTAAAGTTTTTATTGATGTTTTTATTAAAATAATAATAAAATATTATTATTTACTCAAAGATGTATTTATTTGACTTAAACCATAGCTACTGTGTGTCGGTACGCGTGCGGGGTCATTTTTTAGTGAATGCGAGATAGCTTCTTGTTTTAGTACGTAACTAGTCAGTAAGTACCAGGAAATGATTATTTCACATTTTCTAACAAAAGTAAGCAGTCTAAGTGGTCACTATAAATTACAGTATGCGGGATAGCTTCCCGAAATGATCATGTAAGCTCATAAATGCTTAGTAAAATAGTCCAGTAACAATAAATTGACACTTATTATTAAAATGATGTTTAAAAATTTACCGTTTGTCACAATCTCTCCACCTTAAAGGGTCCGTCCTCGGATTTCAGTTCGAGTCACCCGATGAGGTTGAAAAGAGATGAGAATATTTCCGATTGATTTCATCTTCGCGTTCCCACGTGTATTCGGGACCCCTTCGAGAGTTCCAACAGACCTTGACGATGAGGATACGACTCTGCTTAATTCATTTGACTTCCCGGTCCATAATTTCGATCGGTTCCTTGATAAAGTTTAGCCTCTCATCAATTCGGATCTACTCTATAGGAATAGCAAGGTTTTCGTCAGAGAGACACTTCTTCAAGTTGCACACGTGAAATACATTGTGCACAACACTAAGTTCTGATGGTAATTCGAGTCGGTAAGCTACCGGCCCGATTCTGGCTAGGATTTTCAAGGGTCCAATGTAACGAGGGTTCAGTTTCCCATGTTTGCCGAGTCGAATTACCCCCTTCCATGGCGATACTTTTAGCATAACCTTGTATCCTACCTGAAATTCAAGAGGTTTTCACCTCTTATCTGCATAACTCTTTTGACGGTCACGAGCCGCTTGCATTCGGATTTTGATTTGTACAATTTTCTCAGTAGTCTTGTGGACTAGTTCAGGTCCGGTAAGTTGGCTGTCTCCGAATTCAGTGCAACATATTGGTTATCAACACTTTCGACCGTAAAGTGCCTCATAGGGTGTAGCTTTGATGCTAGTATGATAACTGTTGTTGTAAGAAAACTCGGCTAAGGGTAAATGTCTATCCCAGCCATTTCCAAAATCAATCACGCAGGCTCTTAGCATGTCTTCTAAGGTCTGAATGGTCCTTTCAATTTGACCATCTGTCTAGGGATGGTACGCTGTACTCATGTCAAGATCTATCCCTAATGCATCCTGGAGTGACCTCCAGAAGTTAGATGTGAAACGACTGTCTCGATTGGAGATGATAGAAATTGGTACACCGTGTCTAGCGATACTTTCCTTCAAGTACAGTCGTGCTAGTTTTTTTCCATGCTGTCATTTTCTTTGATAGGTAGGAAGTGGGCGGACTTGGTGAGACGGTCAACGATTACCCAAATAGTGTCAAAACCGCTTGACGTCTTTGGCAATTTAGTGATAAAGTTCATAGTTATGCGTTCCCACTTCCACTCTGGGATTTCAGGTTGTACCAGCAATGAAATATTATTATTTACTCAAAAATGTATTTATTTGACTTAAACCATAGCTACTGTAGTGTCGGTACGCGTGCGGGGTCGTTTTTTAGTGAAAGCGAGAGAGCTTCTTGGTTTAGTATGTAACTAGTCAGTAAGTACCAGGAAATGATTATTTCACATTTTCTAACAAAAGTAAGCAGTCTAAGTGGTCACTGTAAACTACAGTATGCGGGATAGCTTCCCGAAATGATCGTGTAAGCTCATAAATGCTTAGTAAAATAGTCCAGTAACAATAAATTGACATTTATTATTAAAATGATGTTTGAAAATTTACGATTTGTCACAGTCTCCCCACCTTAAAGGGTCCGTCCTCGGATTTCAGTTCGAGTAACCCGATGAGGTTGGAAAGAGATGATAATATTTCCGCTTGATTTCATCTTCGTGTTCCCACGTGTATTCGGGACCCCTTCGAGTGTTTCAACGGACCTTGACGATGGGGATACGACTGGGCTTAAGTCATTTGACTTCCCGGTCCATAATTTCGATCGGTTCCTTGATAAAGTTCAGTCTCTCGTCAATTTGGATCTCCTCTATAGGAATAGCAAGGTTTTCGTCAAAGAGACACTTCTTCAAGTTGCACACGTGAAATACATTGTGCACCGCACTAAGTTCTGATGGTAATTCAAGTTGGTAAGCTACCGGCCCGATTCTGGAGAGGATTTTCTAGGGTCCAATGTAATGAGGGTTCAGTTTCCCACGTTTGCCGAGTCGTATTACGCCCTTCCATGGCGATACTTTTAGCATAACCTTGTATCCTACCTGAAATTCAAGAGGTTTTCGCCTCTTGTCTGCATAACTCTTTTGACGGTCACGAGCCGCTTGCATCTTGTCGTACATTATCATTATTTATCAAAAACCGCATGAGAAATTTTTGCTAAAATCTTCTCCCGACTAGGAAAAACGGTTTTTGAACATTGTTCATACAAATACAAAAATGTTATGTTTTAAACATCACTTGCATAATGTCTCTTGAATGCTAAAGGAAATACATAACTAATATGTATTTTCGGGTACATTCAAATGAAGCTACATTGAAGTAGAAGCGTTTGGGTTATCTCTCGTTTTATCATAAAACTTGCATAAACAAAATTTTCATGCATCAAAAGGAGTTGAGATAACCATACCTCCACATTGTCCCCATGTAGGCACACACTAGACATTTATACGTATTTTCGATAATTTCAACAAATCTATATATTTAGTATATTTGTATCACATATTAGCTATTACATATGTTTTAGGAGATTTTTCGGGTTTTGACCGAGAAACGAAAAATTCGACATATGTTATGTTAAGAAACTGACTTTCCATATAGCCGATTTGGCGGATCCCAAATTTTGGATCCGCCTAGTGTTTCCTTTGGCTCCGCCATTTCTGAACCTGCGGATTCGACGGCTCCCAAATTTTGGATCTGTCTTTGTTGTCGATTGGATCCGCAGGTGCCTACAGTAACATTTTTCAAAAATTCTCTACTAATCCCGATAGTTAGATTTTGGATTATAATTTTTAGGAATTCTTTACTGATCATTAAACTCTTTAGAATGCTTTAGGAAACCCTTAGAACCTTAAGAAATCAATTTCCCACCAAAATTTGAATTTTCAAAATTTCCAAGTGAGTTACCTTTCCAATACAAGCAAGGAACCCTTTTCTGGGATCCGTCAAATTCATAGGAACATCATATCAATAGATTTTACACTTACTCTTTGCATTAACTGCAAATCTTCTACAATTCACTCAACTTGAGCTATATGGTTTGACTTAAATGATGTGACTAGCACAAATTTTTGTTCCAAATCATTAGGAACCAATATTCTCCATTGGATTTACATCAAATCCAAACACAACTTCCAAAAATCTTACTATCTATAAATTAGGATGATCAGGATGATTAAAACTCACTCACTTACCATTTTCTCTACATATCTCCTGTACCTTATTAGCTACATTTCTTAACCATGACAAAATCAAGCAATTCCTCTACTAGCAGACCCCCAAAAAGAACTGCTCGTATTAGTGTTAAGCCTTGTTGCTTCATAAACTTATCTAACTCATCAGAGGAGGAATCATCCCCTCTTAACATCTCTTCACCAATCGCAAATGAGAATTTTCTCAATCTTGCTACTCCAACACCATCTCACACCATTATCTCCACACCACCACCAACAATCACACCTGTTGCTACAACTCCACCGCCTACCCCAACCAAACTTAGCAAATCACCTTCACCACCACATTCATCTCAACTACAACCCTTGGAACTTTTTAGAACTCCACCTACATCACCACATCCATATCTTGATGACTTGGAAGACCTTCCACCAAGGTCAACCAATCCTCCACCCATGACCTTTGAAGGTCAAGAACCCATGCTTTTTCATCCGCTTTATCAGGATATCCACGGTCCTCTATACCGTGATGCACCACCACCTCAACCTCAAACACAACCTCTCTCACCCACATCCACACTAATTGCCATTGATGAGGCAATGTGGATAAATGAGCCACAAACCCAAGAAGAGATCAACGAGGAACTCGCCCGCCTCCATGCTCTCTCTAATATGGTGGATTCCCGCCTTGATGAAGCAATGGATCTCCAAACCATCTTGATGAACTCCATCCCAACTCCACCATCATCTCACCAACAACCACCACCACCATCAAGCAACCAATCACCACCACCACAAAACAATGAGCCTACCCTTCCTCTCGGTTTTCCAAGACATGATTGCTCTCAATGTGAGAGGACCGCTCATTTGGCCCAAAGGACTAACATTTTGGTCCATGAGCTCCAAAATGAAATGAGGTTCATCTTGAACCACATTCTCGAGCGTCTCAATGCAATCTCTCATCCTTTTCAATAGGAGCTTCTGAAGTTTCCTCTTATAGGAACTTTTAGGATGTTGTTTTAGAATTTTTCTTTTTAGGATTTATTTTCTTTCTTTAAATGTAACATCATTTTTTCCAAGTAACGAATGTTATGTTTTTATGCTTGTGGGTGATCAACATTAAGCATATTATCTTATTTTAGATTACTAACATCATAGTATAGTTGTTTTTAACTTCACATAATGCTTTGATCAAATGTACATTAGGTACTAAATTTTGATCAGACACTTCATTTTGACTTTTTAAATTAAAATAGGTTGACCTTTCTTGTTTAGTTGACCATTGCATATGCATTTTGCTTCTTGATTGAAGTTGTTCATTACTAACTTTTCTTTTATAGCATCTCATACTCTTGAAATGTATACGTTGGTACTCTAGCAATGGGGAGTATACATCAAGGGGGAGCATATCATATTCTAACCATTTGTTTACATCATATCCTTGGCACTCCATTTAGGGGGAGTATAAATCAGAGGGGAGCTTTAAAGTTCTCAAAATCACATTCCGCTACGCATATCTTCTTTTTGTTTTGACAAAAAGAGGGAGAAAGGATTAAGTTCTCATCACTGTGAAACATCACAGTACATACTTTTTGCTTAAAATAGATTTTAAAACTTGCATAAACTAACTTAATCTATATTTTTAAAAGACTCATCCTTTATTTAAGTTCTTTACTTAAAAATACACTTTATGTTTTGTCATCAACAAAAAGGGGGAGATTGTTAATACAAATATCGTCCTAAAAATGTTATTTATATTTTACGATCTTTGCTTAATTTTGTTAATGACAAATACAAAGTTTATCTTTAAGCAAAAGCATAAATATAAGAATAAGCCTTTTACATTTATAGTGATAAGTCTTTTAAAAAACACATTTACACATTACAAGTCTACTAGGGACAACATTACATACATTTACAAGTTCATTCCTTAAAATAGAAACTTTATTTTTTTTAAATATTAGGATGACATCATGGCATGCATCATGAACATAATCTTAGAAAAATTTTGAGATATTTTGTTTAGATCTTCAAGCCAAAGAGTTGACATTTGACGATATGGAAATATTGTGCAAGATTTGGAAAGATATGAAGATCTCTTAGCTGACCTGACATGGCGGATCCAAATCCATACAAGGGTGGATCCAATTTTTGGGATCCGCCAGATCCGCCAACTGTTGGATCAGTTTGCCTATAAATAGCAAGCTGATCATTTGGGCATTTTCACCACTCATATAGCTTAAATACATACTCATTCATTTACATATCACTAACCTATATCATTCTTTCAATTCATTGATCTTTCCTTTTGTAGCAAAGAAGATCAAAGCATATAAGGATCAACCTTCTATTGTTATCCTTTTAGTATAGAGTCTGTGTGATTTTGTTTTAGTTCATACATCATTGTTTGTATCATTTATTCAGTAGAGTTTGGTTAGTATTTTAGTCCTTAAAAAACAAAGAGTGTCGGGAATGGTTGTACCCTTGTGAAAGAACCAATGGGAGTGGTTGTACCCTTGTATAGAACCAACGGGAGTGGTTGTACCCTTGTAAAGAACCCGGTGTTTAGCTTAGTACCGGATAAAGAGTAAGCGAAGTGTAAAGGTTTTCTTCGCCTATAAGGGAGCTTGTTTCTTAGTGAAGAAAAACTCTCAAGTTAGAGGCTCGAGGAGTGGAGTATGGCAAGGAAGAGAGTCCTTGTAGCCGAACCACTATAAACATCTGTGTTGTGTGGTTTGATCTTCCCTCTCTTTACTTTTTTATTTATATTTCTTGTTTGTGTGGTTGATTATTCACTTTACTTTGAAATCACATTAAGTATACAAAGCGAATTAATTTTAGAACGGTAAAAACTATTCAACCCCCCTTCTAGTTTTCCGCAGATTGTATTATGGAAAGTTCCCAGCATACCCCTTTTTCTCTCCTGATCTGGCTGTATAAGCCTTAGCAATTTCTTGTCTTTTGTTTTGGTGTTGGTTGTTGTTGTTGTCACTGTTGTTGTTACTTCTCTTAGAGTGATCATCTCATTTCCTTTTGTTGTCGGCCACTTTTTCTTGTGCATCCTCAATCACTTGGTCAATTAGCTTGTTGGCCACTTCAATAGTCTCATGGAGATCAGCAGCCTTGGAGGTAGTCACGTTACCCTTTATAGATTGGGGTAACCCTCCAATGTACCTTTCTAGCAGCCGCGTTTCTGTTTGGACCATCTCATGGCATAGCATGGCCAACTCTTGAAAGCGTTGGTTGTATGCATCAATGTTGGTACCCTGCACTTTGAGGTTCAAAAACTCGACCTCTAACTTTTTAACTTCGTTGCGGGGGCAATACTTTCTGAGCACCATCTCCTTGAAATCCTCCTATGGCATTCTGTAAGAAGCAAAAATGCCTGCGGACTTCAGATAGTTGTTCCACCATGTTAGAGCAGCATCTATGAAGGTAAATGATGCATACTTAACTCTGGCTTCATCCTCACAATTATAGATTTGAAACACAGTCTCTAATTTTTCAATCCACCTGGTTAAACCAACTGCTCCCTCGGTTCCTCTAAAACCTCCTATCATGGTCTTTCGAAACTCCTGATAGGTGCAGCCACGGTTGTTAGTTGCTAGCCTCGAGGTTCCAGTGTTAGTAGTTGAGTTGTTAGCTGCAACCAGTGCTGTTGTTACACGTTTGTTGACCAACTGGTCCAGCATAGCTTGATTCACAACAGGTAGGTTCACTATAGCCCTAGTTGGGGCAACAGTTTTAGCAGTTTGACCCCAAACAGTTCTGGTTGACTTTATCTTTGGAGCCATTTACCTGCATCCCAAAAGATAGCGACAAATGATATTTCTAAGTAGGAATGAAAAGTATCACATGAATGTATAAACATCACAGATAGAATACAAGAATAAAGTCAACCATAGAAGAAAAGGCACAATCGAATAAAAAAACAAGCTTCTTATAGATAAGAGTCGATACAAGGTTCACAAAATTACAAACTCTAAATAAGTCTAACACTAACTAAGGACTCCTCAATTTAGTGGGTAAAACATCAACTACTAACTAAGTCTAAGCCTGATCACGCTTACGGCGCAATCGCTCAATCCCTGCAATGAGCTCTAACTGAGTGGCCTCCAAATGTTCAACACTCTTACAATACTCCTGGTTAACTCTCAACTGTGACCCTCTGCCACTCTATCCTAGCCACTCTCCTCTTCTGCAGCTAGTGAGGCAGCTAGGAGAAGTGAAGATGGTGGAGATAGAGAAGGAGGCAAAAAAGATGGAGAAGAAGGTGTATAGTTTGGGCTCGCAGCACAAACACTGTGCTGACAACATACTCGACATCCCTCCACTGAATGTCATCCGAACCCTAAATCTGTGCAGCTCTCAAACTATGTCCTATCTCAAAAGTACTCAGTACATACTCAAGAAGCATCTTGCCCTCCCGTGGCACAATCACCACCTGATCCAACCCAACCGATAAACCTTCATCTATGTCTGCACATGCACACTCAAGGGTGCGATAAGGATTTAAAACATACCTTTTTAAAGGGTCATTTAGTCCCAAGACTCGTATGTATTTGATCAAATATTTCCCTAAATCATTTCTTTTCACATTTTGGGTACTTTGGACGCAAAAGATGAAAACCGGCACGTTTTGGACTAAATTGGAAAAGAAAGTGAAGAAAATGACCAGGTCACGAAAAAGTCTGGAAAGGGCTCCAGATGGCGTCACACTTAACAAGTAACGCTGTCACTTGTATTTGGACGAGATGATTTGATGAAATTTTACAAGTGACGGCTCAAATAAGTTGAAATAGTTTAGAAGCTGACAACGTCACCACCAACAAACAATCAATGATGTCGTCACTCATTAACAAGCAACATCGACTTAGCTACAAACAAAACCCTAATGACAGCGGGCTGACGGCGTCACAACCCACAACGTGACGCCGTCACAACTGTAATAGTATATATATTTTCACATGTTTTTCATAATCCGTGTAACATCTTGGAGGAACTATTAGGGCATGATTTTTAGAGCTTTTGCAAGGGTTTTATAGCCCCCAAAACCCATGTTTTATTGAAGTTAAGTAATTCATCTTTAATCATTCAATATGTCTATGTGTTGTTTGATTATATACTTTTCTTTACTTCACTTTAACATGCTAGGCTAGATCTATTAGTGTTTGCTTAGATTTAATGAAACCTAGTTATTAATTATTGATTGTCGTCTCTTGTTTAATTGGTTGCCTCACGTTAGGAATAGGAAAACTGGCTTAATTCTTATATGTAATAGCTTGAACGTCCAACTAAACGCAACCCTAGTGTACACTGGTGGTTTTTCTCGTTGTATTTATTGCGTGAGTTGCGGCTTGTAGATCCTAGGAGACTTAATAGACTTTAAGCTTCTTAGGGGAGACTTATACGTTCATGGAGTTAGGGACTTTGGCACCTCCCTATGATGAATAATAAGGAATATAACACTCCAATCAGAACAAGGATGTGACAATTCAACTAATCAATAAGAGATAACAAGGGAGTAAAGATAATCAAAGTAAACACGTTTTTCCTATCATAAGAGTTACCACTTTACTTTTCTGCTTAATTAGTTTAATTTAGTTTTAATTAGTTTAATTAGTAGTTTTAAACACCCACTCTTTAAACCCCGAGATTTTACTTGCTTTATAAAAACATAAAAAATATAAAAAGAATCCTACCTCACCTTTAGACCTATATCGTCATACACTTCGGCCTTCACAACACTATTCCCCTAGAGAACGATCAATCCCCCATATCTTGCCTATACTACACTACAACGGTTAGGTACACTGCCTAGTAGGATAGTAAAACTTTTTGAGGTTTACAATAATCCGGGGAATAGTTTAGGTTTTGATTTCTATCTCGTTTAGGTCTACTCACTAGATTCCTATCAAGTGAGATTTTTATTTTCTTTTTATTAGTTTTCTTGTAGCCTATCTCTTTCTTTGTTCCCTTTGTTCGTAAATCATTCACTTGCCATCATGGTGGGTGATAATAGCATTGAACTCTTGACCAAGCACACCAACACCACGGACAACAACACCAAGTACAAACTAATCACCAAAACCCACCCGAACCACCTTGAGCCCGTACTCTAGGTGAGTACTCCAAACCAAGCTACCAAGGCTATCGAAACACCATTGAGCTTCCACAAAGAGCCAATGTGTCTCCATTGCGATCCGACACCATCCGGTTGGTGCAAAACGGATGTGCATTCCATGGACTTAGTTCCGAAGATCCAAATCAGCATCTCAAGTATTTTCTTAAAATTGTCGACTCTATTGACCTTGATGTTGCTACTCGGGAGACGACGCACTTGCATCTCTTCCAATTCTCTCTACATGACCAAGCTAGTGATTGGCTTGAGGGTTTACCCGTGTGATCCATCTTAACTTGGGATGATCTTACTTCTCGTTTCCTTGCTCAATTTTTCCCACCGGGGAGAACTACCAAGCTAAGTAATGACATCTTGATGTTCCAACAACGTCAAGGTGAAACTCTTTACGAAGCGTGGACTCGTTTCAAGGACTTACTCCAAAAAGTCCCTCATCATTGCATTGATCTTTGGCCCCAAGTCCAAATTTTCTATAACCATGTCAACCACTCCACAAGGCAAACCATTGACCAAGCGGCCGGTGGTAAGATTCGTGACAAGAATGTGGAAGAATCGTTGGGTATCATAGAAGATCTTGCTCTCTATGACAATGAATGTTGGAATGACCCCACGCGAGTTGAGCAAAACGGTCAAGGCAATATCCTTGCCTTCTAATAACTCAAGCATTCCTGATCGTAGGATCATTGAACTTGACGACCAAGTCAAGTTTCTAATGAGTTCCTACGAAGCTCTTAAACCTCCACGCCAAGTGAAAAAAATCACTTCTTCGTGTGAATTATGTAGTGGTCCCCATGACACTCGTGATTTCATGGAACTTCTCGAACAAGCTTTTACGGATTATTCATCCTCGCGTACCGACGGAGCTAGAGATAAGTGGTTCACTTTCAAACCCGAGCAAAACACTCTTGTTGATTCTTACAACCCCTCTTGGAAAAATAACCCAAACTTTAGGTGGAAACAAAATCAAAATTCTTCTCAAAACAATTTTTCAAATCCACCTAATCATTTTCAACCAAACAGTTCATCCTCGAATCGCCCCTTTAACAATAATCCTTTCGTTTCCAACTATCCAAACAGTCTTGAAGGATTAGTATCTAATTTTATGTCATCTCAAGAAGCTAGTTTATCAAAACTTGAAGCTGATTTCAAGCAACAACAAAGCGAGATGACAAATAAAATTGATACTCTTTTGAAGGTTCTCAATGACCGAGTAATGGGAGCACTCCCAAGTGACACCGTCAAGAACCCGAAACTAAATGTTAACTCTATCTCATCGGTTTCGTCTACTCGTTCTTGTCCTCAACAAGAAGATGTATCTTCATGCCCTTCACATCACTTTCACTCGGTTAATGCAATTAATACGTGTTTCAAGCAAACTCAAACCTTTCAAAAAGACCAAGACCTTAAAGATAATACACCAACTAATGTGTCGGTCAAACAAGTTATTGAAACACCACCCAAACAAGAACCCAACCCTAATCTTATTGATGGATTTAAAGATCTTTATCTTGAACATCCATTTCTTGATGTCTTAAATCATGCTACTTATTATAATGCTCTCTTGGAATAATAAAAGGAGAAATTTAAGTTGGGTAAGAATGGATCCACTTTTGTTCAAAATTATTTACCTAAGAAGTTAGATGATCCGGGCATATTTGTTTTACCTTGTAGAATTGGGAATTCCAAGGCCTATGATACCTTAGCCGACCTAGGATCATGCATCAACATACTTTTGTTTTCCCTCTATAGGAGTCTCAACGTAGGTAAACTAGAAGAAACGGAAGCGGTTATAGGATTGGCGGATGGAAGCTTAGCTTATCCTATTGGGATATTAAAGGATCAATTAGTGCACATAGATAAATTAACCATTTTGGCGGATTTCCATGTCTTAGATATCCTAAGTGACCTTAAGTGCCCATTGCTTGTTGGAAGAGGATTCTTAGCGACCGCTAGTGCAATAATAGATTGTAAGATGTCTAAGATAGCGGTAGAAGAATGTTACACTAGGTCAATTTATGATGTCCAAAAGCACACTTATAACAATGATAAGGAAAAAGAGCCTCATTCATTAGTTAGGGATAAGAAGCCATCGAGATATGGCCCATGGTTCAATGGAGATTTTATAGGACCTCAACGCCCATTTTACTTGGAAGATGAATTTGTGATTAATGTGGCTTATATGGAACAACAATTAGCTAGGGATACCGAGATCTATCCATTTGAGGACCCTCTAGTATTTAGGAAGATGATTGAGTTCCTAGGAGCAATGCCAATTAATCATAGAATGAACAAATGGGATTCGGAGGATTAAAAGAATAAATGGAATTGGAATAAACCACCAAATGAAGGAGATGGATTGTGGCACATTAGGATGACATTAATAGATCCCGACGGAGAGAAGTTTGAAAAATCATACCAAACAAAGCCTAGTAAAAGAAAACTAAAAGATAAATTTGATCCAAAAGATATCCTCAATGAGGAACTTATCTACACGTAATAGGCATAACTTTGAGACTAGCTACAAGACTCGTAAATTAAGAAAAGTGCTTCTTGGGAGGCAACCCATGTTTTTAATTGTTTGTTTGTTTGTTTTTATTTTTGTTTGTGTCATATATATATATATATATATATATATATATATATATATATATATATATATATATATATATATATATATATATATATACATTATATATATATATATATATATATATATATATATATATATATATATATGCTTCATCATTATTGTTAATCTTGCATGTTTCGAATAAATTTGTGAAAATGCTTTATTTTATTTTTAACCTCGTCTTAATTACATATAAATGTATTTTACAAAAAGATAAGTGTAGGGAAGTTCATATTTGTTTTAGAAGAACGAAATTCGAACATGAAAGTTTACAATTAAAGATTAGCATGTATTTGTGTGTTTGTTTGAGTCAAATGCTTGTATCGAGTCACAATGAATGTTTTGCAGAATTTCCAGGTTTTAATAATTAGATTTTTCCAAAAATTTTCCAGGAAATAAAACGTAATAATCTGTCAGGTCTATCCTGATGGCGTCAGGATTAACACCTAACGGCGTCAGGCACTGTAGTAGATCAATTTTCCAGATTTTTGTTTTTCTGTCAAAACTTAATTTTTTAAAATTTTCAGAATTTTTAAATTTCCAGATTTCTGTAAACATTTATTTTGCAAGAATTATATCTTGTTTGCTTTCTAGGATTTAATTTTATTATATATAGTGGTTACTACCTATTTTATGCGAGGTTTCATGTTCGGTTTCTTAGAAGTTTACAGGTTATATTGGACAAGAAGATTCAAGTGCACATTAGAAGAGAAGCTTATCACTTTATTTTCTTGGAGGAGGATTTAACCATGTTTCAACATCGTCCATACCGAGCAAATCAGGGGAGTATTAGTTTTCTTCATCTCTTTTATTTTTCCCTTTATCATAACTTTGATACTTATCAAGAACATTGGAGACAATGTTCAATTTAAGTGTTGGGAGGGTAAAAATGGATACCTTAGAAACTAGAACACATTTGATATTTGTTTTGTTTTTAAGTAATTGTGTAATAAACTGAAAGAAATACTTGTGAAGGTAATTTTAGCAACAAATTTAAAACTTTTTATGACATATACGAGTGAAACTTTAGTTTGATAGCTAGCACAAAAATCCTACGACTCAAAAATTTCCACCCTCAAAATGTGAGGTTCGCCTTTAGATATTTAGGAAAAAGCATCTACCTTTAATGCTATGGGTGTACCGGCAGTATATAGATTCTAGAACTTGTGCTTGTGATGCATTTCGAGATTGCTAGTGAGACTATATTCGTGTAGTTAGGATTTACTAAATAATAAGAGGCATTAGGATAACCCTTATTTTAAACCTGTTTTATAATTACATTGGCTACATTGGTTAAGTAATTCTCCCACACCCTTGCTATGTACTCATTTTTAGTACAAGATACCCCTAGTTAACCCCTCTGAGCCTATCCTTTTCGCGGTTCTCGTGATGTTTTGGTGTGTAGAAACCTAGAATTGGGGGGGGGGGGGGTTGAATAGTTTTACCGATTAAAACTTCTTTTTGAAACTTATAGATCGAATTATGTCAATCTAGTTTTAATGTGTTGGATATGATAGTAGCAACGTATATAAAACTAAACTACGAGAGAGATAGAGAGACACAACCATAACACAAGTATTTATAGTGGTTCGGCTACAAGGTCACCTTCCTTGCCCTACTCCACTCCCCGAGTCTCCTACTCGAGAGTTCGTAAACACTTCACAACGCAAACTCCTTTCACTAGCGGAGAATTCTTCACAACGTCGCTTACAATTTATCCGGTACAAAGCTAGATACCGGTCTTTTCCATGAGGTAAATCCAAACCTTCGTCGCCTATACTTTATCTGGTACAAGGCTAGATACCGGGTCCTTAGCACGGTGAACCAAACCAACACAACTAGCACAACAAGACTAAAGGAACCAATGTCCTTTTACACCTAACGACTCAACATATCTAGAACACCCTTTTGAGAAGAAGAAAGAACAAGATGCACTTCTGTGATCTTGGAGGAGAAGAATCCTAGCAACTCATATCACGAGCTTGCAAGTCTTCGAGAGGTCGTGATCTCGCCTTTTAGAAGGAACCTAGAGAATCACAAAGAAAGACTACATAAAAAGATGCTTAGATCTGTGGTTAGAGAGTTTATAATATATAGAGAAGGTATGTCTAAAAGGGGTGAGGTGCAAGAGAGAAATGGCTCACTATTTATAGGCAAATTGCCTATTATTCGCCCGGATCCGGCGGATCCCTTCCCAAAGGGATCCGGCCAGTGTAATCTGAGGGATCCGGCTATCTGGTATCAACAGTTTGGATTTTGGGTTACATTTCTGGGTTTTGGGTTATGGGTTATGATCCATGGATAGATGATGTCATGCCGGATGTCAAAGACAACTTTGGGTCATGGGTCATGGACTTTGGGTTATGGGTTATAGACTTTGGGTTATGGGTCATGGGTTTTACCCATTTTGGATGTCATGAATGATGTCATGAAATGGGTCATGGGTTATGGGTCAAGCTCAATGGGTTATGGTTTATGGGCTTGGTTTTTGGGTCATGGATAGTCCAAGTCTTTACAAGTAACATGTATTTTATAAAATGTAAGTAACTAGTTTACCTAAGTGTTTTTATAAAATGGTTTTGGTTTTATATGAACTTGTTAAAATATGTTTATGGTTTATTTGTTTAATGAAATGATTTAGTAAGCTTTTGGCTCAAAGTGTTACATATTTTATCTATCTCTTTAAAATGATTTTACGTTTGTCGTCGAAAAAACATTGAAAGATCGTAAAATATAAATAAACGTTTTTAAGGTATATTTGTATTAACAATCTCCCCCTTTTTGTTGATGACAAAACATAAAATTATTTTAAGTAAAAGGATAAAATTCGTAGTTTGAATTTAAGCTTTTACACTTTTCTCACCCTTTTTGATGAAACAAAAAGAGTGACGAAAAGAAACTAACCCGAGTGCAAGTTTTAAGAAAAATAAAGATGTAAATATGGAGCAAAGAGGGTAAAAAGTGCGTAGTTGCTCCCCCTTCACATTTTCTCCCCCTTGATGAGGGCATCAAGTAATTAGGAAGACTAAACGTGATCATTGCAAATTATTTGCAATGGTTTTGCTTTGAGGAAAGCTCCCCCTCATTGAGGGCGTCGAGTGCTCCATGTGTATTTTTGAAAATCGACAAAACAATGGTTAGAAAACAAGTATATGTTGTCCCTTTGTTAAAAATTTGGCTGCATAAAATTTTTGTTAGTCCTCTGTATGCCCGGATCCCCCGAATCCTTCTCAGAAGTGATCCGCTTAGTATAAAATGAGGGATCCGGCTTACCTGTGACAAGTTAGCAACAGTAAAGAGTAGAAAAGGTATGAAATCAAGTAACAATCACACCAATCATGTTCACATAAGCACATAGTCATGAAGATTCATTTAATAAACATAAGAGAAATGATACAACAATGGTCAAAACTCTAAAAACTAAGAAAATGATCTTAACATGAAAAAGTCCTAGTAACTAAAGTTAGGCCTAAGACTAATAATAGGGAGACCACTTGTGCTTCCACTTCAAGGTTTTTAGGGAAGGTTAGGTTTGGTGACGTCTTCAAGATGTTCAAGTATGTGATGAAACATGAAACGCTTTTCATTGCGTAGTTCATGCACCGTGGTTTGAGTATGATGGCAATGGGTACAAGTCTCCTCATGACTTGGTTGGTAAGAGCCTAAGATAGAAGGTTCATTAGGCATGTTTAAGGTGGAAGCACCTTGGTGGAAAGGTTGTGGTTGTACCACTGGTGTTGGTTGAGAGGTATGTGTGGGAGGAAGTGTATCAATATTTGGTTGAGATGGTTGATATCTTCTCATAACCCAAAATGGGCCATTTGAGGGTGGAGGAGAGGAAGGCAAGTTTGCTATAGGTGGTGGTATGTTTATGTCAACATCTAGGTGATGGGATGGTGGTTGAGTTGACAATCTCTCATTGGATGAGAATGTGGGTAATGGTGGTGGATTAGAAGGTCTAGGAGGTAAGTCCTCCAATGAGTTAAAGTAGAGGTAAGGTGATGAATGAGGTGTGGTAAAAGAAAGGATTATAGGTTCAAGAGGTGAAGGTTTTGTCGTTTGAGCGGAGATAGGAGTGTTTGGTAATGTAGGTTCAATGGGAGGTGTTGTTTCAAAAGATGGAAGTTTTGGCTTGGTGGAAGCAAATTGTGGTGGAGTCGGTTAATTAGAGAGAGGAGTTTGGATGTAGTTTGAGAGAGGTGTTCTACTAGAAGGTGCTTTGATGGGCGAGGCTTTGGTTGAGGATATTTCATACACAATTCGTGCGGTTTTTCTTGGTGGACTCCTAGTGGATGATCTTGCACTTGGTGCCTTAGTCATGTTTTTAGGTAAGTTTAGAAGGTGAGTTTACAGTAGAAGATGATTTGTTTAGGTGTGGTTTGGAAGCACAGACACAAGTGGTTTAAATAGTGAAGGATTAAGTATGATAATTAAGACCTAAGCCACTAAAGTCCTTTGAATTGTAATGATATGCATGCATACAGGTAAACTACAGTGATACAATTTTCTAGGAGATATATTAAAGGCAATGTGAAGTGTTTGAATGGATAAAATTAAGTTTTGGAAGGTTTTAAGTGATTAAACCTGTGTCTGTTTGCCCAGATCCATTGATTCCTTTTCAAAAGGGAACCGGCTAGATTTAGCTGAGGGATCCGACTAACCAATCAGGTGTGTAAAACCAAGAATATTTGAACCATAATTTTTGCACCATTTTGAATTTTAACCTAAGTTGAAATATTAAATATATGTCCTAAAAATATACCTTATAAATAAAACTACATTATATGAATTTAATCCTAGACTAATTAAGATATATACTAAGTTACCTGAATAACAAATTCCTATCCTAGTCCTAGCCTAATCGATTTTTTTCCTTGTACCTATCCAACCCTTGCTCGTTAGTTTTGATATGGATAAGAATCAGTGAATATTTTGTGAAATATAAAAGATTGCATGTAATCCTTTCTTGGGCTATACCACACGACAAGTTGCTAAACTTTCCATAAAATATTACACGGTTATTCAAATCCTATAACACGCTTTGCCAAAATCTCCAAAAAGCGGTATATCGTCTCTTTTGTGTTCTCTTCTCCACACCGATCCTCAACCAAAGAGTTACACACACAAATAAATTTTTTTGCTGCCAAGAAGAAGGGAATCAAGAAGGGTTGGTGACCAGGAAAGAGGGTGCATCGTTGAAGTTCTCTTGTACACAACCGAGCCTAGTTTTGGCCATTTGATTTGTTTTTACCCTAGTCGACACCAGGTTTCGTTGGCTTCCTTTTGGCACTTTGAAACTCGACTTAACACCTGTGTAAAACAAGACTAATATGCATGCTAATATATCATTGAAATCATGATTATAAACTATTACTTGCCTCATTAAATATCACATAAAATCATAAACATTGCACCTATATGATGATGTTTCGAGTCAAGTTTTATGACTGTTTTGGTGTCGTGTTTATGGTCAGTTTGATGTTTTGTTTCCAGCCATGATCGATCATCTATATTACCTAAACAAGCCCTATTGATCGACCCTTAAATACGCATTAAATGGAATCACAAAATTAAGAACCCTAGACATATGCATGATAACTTAACGAGGGGTATGTGTGGTACGTATTTGTATGTTTACTTGTGTTGATCTGGTTGTTGTCCTTTGCACTAGCCCCTTTCTTGTCGACATAAGCCCTAATTTCAGTCTTGAGTACACACTAATTGGCGCATTAAAAATAGAAAACCTAGGCTGCTTACTAACAAAAGGGCTATGATTTTATGTGAGTATTTTTTCATGTATCTGACTCGTTAACCTTATGTGGATGTGGTCTATTTACATGTGACAATTGTGTGAGTCTTTAAACCTGTTAAACATGTGCAAATCGTGGCCTAGTGGTGTTGGTTATTAGTCTTTTGTTTGCTGCTCATTCCGTTCCCTTCGCATAATTTTTATTTGCCTTGCTAAGCCCTAGTTGCCTCACTAAGTTTTATACCAAAAGGGTTTGGTTTGGTGTTGTATTTTGCATATGGGTCGTGGGTGCAAGTGTTATTTAGAGAAGTCTTTGGTCTGTTGTGTGCGTCAAGTTTTACATGCATGCGTTCCTTATCAAACAAGGGTTGTTGGATGCATGATTCCCAATTAATCTGAATATGGAGTTGTATTTGTGTGTGTGATTTAAGTGTTTTTCATGTGATTAATACGTTGTAACATGAACTTAAAACAAGATTAGTTTAAGGTTGTTGTGTGTCTCGTATAGTCTTGGTGTTGTGTAAAAGATTGCGTGTTTTGCTACCCTTGTGTGCCACGTTTAAACTAGCATTGTATGTGTGAGTTATGTTTAAAACGGGTTAAGGATAATATGAACTAAACACATTTATCTATATACGATTTAGAAACTAAAAAAGAATTATGCTATGTGCGTCGTTTGACGTTTAAACTTGAGTACCTATTCATTGTTAAACCAAATTAGAGGCAAAAGGGTGTAAAGGGTTAAAGTGTTAAATGAATGTGTCGCGTTAAATTTGTCATCTCGTTTTGGGTTTTGTTTATCATTGTTTCGAGTTCCTTTTGTCTTTATTAGGTATAACCCTAAGTTCCTAAATTGGTACATTAACCCTAATTTGGTCAGGCATTAATTAAGAATACAATTAACCTAAATAAACCTTGAAGATGTTAATGTGATTAATAACAAGTATTTAAAAACTGATATGACATTAAATGAATGTATAAGTAATATATGATTATAATTCGTGTTGATTCGGTGAAGAAGGAGTGATTCGTTTTCCTTGTGTTCATTTCCTTTGCTTTAGTTTTACAAGGTACATATATTCTGCCCTTTTTCAGTAAGGGTTTTTCTCATGACTCGTTTCGTTATGATTTGGTTTGATTCGTTCGTGACTTTAATATTCGCATTTGAATCCTTTGATATTTTTTAATCCATTAGATATTATGACTTGTATAATAAACCTTTTTGAATATTTATCTTAATGATGGTTTTGAGAAATAGCATTTTTAAAATTGATATCTATGAATACGAGGTAACACCACATTTTTATATAAAGGTTTAATGACTCTTATGAAAACGGCTTTTAAAAGAATACTTTCATGAAAACAACATTTAAATGATTTTCATAATTACATAATCTGGTTGTACTCTATCCTTAAGGATTTCTCATGACTCATCGTTTCCTGATAATTGTTATGCTTTGATCCGTATTTATTTAGTTATTCGTTAGATTAATCGTTTCATGTTATATTCTATTCGTGTAGCTATTATCTGAGTTGGATAATTTATAATTATCCTTTATCATTAGATTACATGTACTATGCCTATTATGTTGCCCATATTTGTAGCTAGTCATGGGGAGTCCATGGCCTTGCCATTGATGCACCGATGGTATTGACGCTATCTGTGGAGGTGGGTATTTGTCCACAGCGTTCCCATTTGTTTATATAGCTGTATATATAGCGCACCTGGCCCATGTTTATTATATGTATGTTTAGTCTAGAACTGGCATATGTATCTCTGTTTTGAAGGGAGCGTATGGATGCATCCTAGGTACTTAGTTCAGTTATGATATATATATATATATATATATATATATATATATATATATATATATATATATATATATATATATATATATATATATATATATATATATATATATATTAGTGAATGGACTTGAGTGTGTGCAATACACCCCATTTCACATTAAGGTACATCGGAGTTGCAGCTTCTATGTACAATTTGCTATATGTTTGTTGGGCATTTTCCTTTGTTTTTGATTGATATCCATTCTTTATTCATTTGTTTATGCTTTGATCTCTTATCATATGTTCTATATTATGTTTGACATCTTGTTTAGCAGGTTTTCTTGGACTCATTCGCTTATTCATTTCGTATACGCTTATTACCTTTCATTTGTTTATATATGTTCACTGAGCGTTAGCTCAGCCGCATTTTCTTTTCTCTGCGGCAGGTTATAAGTGGGATGTTGGGCATGTGTGTTGAGAGTAGAAGATAGAGGACCTACCCTTGATTAGATTCCACTATAAGAGTTATGATTGTAGACATTATGCTTTGGATATGTATTGTATTTAGACTATTGTTTGGATTATATTTCGTAAGTCCCTGTAATTCTTGACTTAGTATTTAATAAGAAGTCTTCCGCTTGCGTTTTTGAATTCTGATTGACACCATAATGTTACACTTAAGTCTCTTTTCGGGTTGGGGTGTTACAATTATGGTATCAGAGCTTAGGCTTCGACCTGTAGTGCTTTAAGTTATGATCTGTTAAAGATTTGGCCCTTAGGTTTGCACTATAGGAGTTAATGAAACAACCTTTGAGAAATTGCCTTAGGATTTTCATTTTGAGGAAACTTAGGTTATGACTGGTGAGGGTTGGGTAGAATATAAGACATTTGTTTAAGTGTCATTGCTTCCGCATCACTCTAATTCATGCCTTACTTTTAGTTAAGCCCTTTTAAGACTACTATTTTCGGAGATTAGAAACTTATTATTTTGTACAACCTAAGATTAGTGACCAAGTAAGTTTAGAATGCGTTGAGAATTTTGTGGTAATGCCTGACACTATCTAAGCCTTATTTTCTGATTCCGACCTTAACCACTGATTCATTTGTTAATCATTTAGATGCCTCTTAGATCATTCTAGGAATTCTTGTGACCATGATGTGTTTGACACATTCTGTGATTTCTCTTGCTTTTGCTAAGCATATTTAAGTTTCTCGACACTATCAGATTTCACCTTACCCATCCATATTCCTATAAGAAATTTTGTGGTGATTAACCACGAGTATGGGAATGTTTCCATCACTTCTGAATGATAAGATTCGCTCTGCTGATCTGTCTTTCCCTGGAATGTTAATTTCGATGTTATTCTAGCATGGATTAGTTGACTGAGCATCAAGATGCTAACTACTGTCATACGGTACACCGTTGACAATTCGAACATCCTGAATTCTTTTTACCATGATTTTCGATTGGTCAACCCATTGTTATCATTACTACCCTGGAAAATCGTACGTTATTTTTGCAGTTGTGAAGGTTTCCTAGCACCTATTTTGTACACCGTTGGATGGATCTCACCTTGAGAGTCATTTTACAATTTGAGTTTTCTCGATGTAATCCTCGAACGAACTACCAAGATTTCCACCGGAGGGTGAAGTTGATTTGACCTGGTACTGAGAGATTGTTTAGTCACGACTCGAGTTAGAATATGATATCAATAAAGGCATGTTTATATGATGCAAGTATTATGACGCCTGGCCAACGTGATAATAATTACATCATATAACCTGACCTTATTGGGATCATAGGATGTCTTTGAGAAGTGCCTGAGAACAGTAAGTGGAATGAGTCTGAATTCTATCTGAATAGAGCGACGTTTTTCCTGATTCTGAAACTCCGTATCGAATAGCACCAGTTGAATTAAGAGAACTGAAGGGGCAATAACAAGAACTAGGAAGTAGTTTTATTCGTCTGAACGTATCTCTGTGCAGTGCTCCAGTTTTATTCGCGATGAAGAAGGATGGTAGCATGAGGTGGTATATTGATTACTGGAAGTAGGACCGTATTACAGTTAGAAACCGTTATCCACTACCTCGAATCGAAAACTTATCTTATCAACTTTAGGATGTGAAGTCTTCTCTAAGACTGAGTTAAGATCTGATTATCATCAGTTGCGTGTGAGGAGCAAGATGTTCCTAGAACTATCTTTCGTACTCGTTATGATCACTATGAGTTTAGTGACACCAATTGTATTGGCTAATGCTTCTACTATTTTATGGACTTGATGAATCGTGTCTTTCGTGAGTACTTGGACAAATTTGTCATAGTATGACATCTTAGTACATTCAGAGACGAAGGAGAAACATGAGGATCATTTTCTTATTTTGTTGGAAACTTTGCGTCAGAAGAAACTTTATATATTCTGGAAGTGTGATATTGGATGGGACAAGTGGCGTTCTTAACTGATGGTATTACTATGGATCCTGCGAAGATTGAAACTATCACCAAATGGCCAAGACCGACGACAGTTACAGTAGCTAGAACCGTTTGAGTCTTGCAGAAGAATTGTGGAAGATGTTCGTGACTAGCGTTACCGTTGATGAAGCTTATGAAAAAAGAGCGAAGTTAGTTGGATGAGAAACTAGAACTGAGTTTTGGAAAAGCTGAAACAGAAATTAGCTTCTACTTCCATACTTACAGGTGGGTACCAATTTTGGGAGGTTTTAAGAAGAGACTTGGTTATGCCCTTATGCAGTACGAGAAGGTTATTGCTTATGCATCAAGACAACTAGAACCGTATGAGGCGAATTATTCAACGCATAACTTGGAGTTGGAAGCAGTGGTGATTGTTAGTAAGATTTTGAAGTAATTCTTGTATGGCGGATTATGATCTGTGATGAAGACTTGTGGAAACTATTTGACTGAGGCACATAATTTTTCTCATCTTAGTTGTACTATGATGAAATAAAGATCTGGAGCAAACATTTTGGTGGGAAGGCAGATAGCAAGTTGGCAGAAGTCCTTCGGCGGAAGATTATTCGGGTACTTAGCACATCTGCTGTGATCGTGTCAGAGATTCGCGTTTCATCTCACAGTTCCAAGAAGATTTATAGAAGGCTTGGTAATTAGACTTGGGTTTAGTACTACTTTTCACCCTCAGATTGATGGATAGGCGGAACAAATTATTCAGACTTGGGAAGATTCTTTGAGATCATGTGCTCTTGAATGGACAGAATTGAGACGATGATTTGTATCAGGTTGAGTTGTTTGTAATGATAGCTGGCATGCAAGTATCAAAGGGACTCTTTTCGAACTTTCGTATGTTTGAAGATGTAGAACACCTTTTGGTTGGAATTAGGTTGGAGAAGATTGTTTATTTAAAAGTTCGGAGTTGATTTTAGTGACGAATAGAACAATTACCGTTGCGGGAGAAGAACTTTGGAATTTCAGACCAGAGATTGTGTTTTCTTGGGGTGTCTCTGAACATAAGTGTTAGACGTTCTGGCATATGATGGAGAATTATTCAGCGATTCATTAGTCCTTAGGTTCATCATTATCACTACGCATATCTTACTGTTTTTGTTATGTATTTGGTACGTTCGACAAATCGATATAAGCTTCATTTGATCGTTTGTATGCTTCCTTGATTCGTTCAGAACCTTAGATGGAAATGGTGAGAATTCTTACCGTTTAGCATTTCCTTCGTATCTGTCTCATGTTCATATCATGTTTCAGTTCATGTATCTCCTTGAGAAATTACAACTATCATCCGTTACATATATGTTTCGTATCCTTGGATCAGATTCGTTATGATTTGTTTTGCTATAAAACTGAGGCTATCCAGTTTGTCTGAATAAAGTCATGAGAAAACCTTTTTCGCTCATTAGAATCTTTTAGAAGAGTAAATCTGAGTAAGTTGATCGTTTTCATTTCTTTTTGTGAATTGATACGTTTTTGTTGGACCTATCGACTTCAATTTCGAGGACGAAAATTTCTTTTTAGAAGGGGAGAGTTGTAAACCCAGAATATTTGAACCATAATTTTTGCACCATTTTGAATTTTAACCTAAGTTAAAATATTAAATATATGTCCTAAAACTATACCTTATAAATAAAACTACATTATATGAATTTAATCCTAGACTAATTAAGATATATACTAAGTTACCTAAATAACAAATTCCTATCCTAGTCCTAGCCTAATCGATTTTTTTTTCCTTGCACCTATCCAACCCTTGCTCGTTAGTTTTGATATGGATAAGAATCAGTGAATATTTTGTGAAATATAAAAGATTGCATGTAATCCTTTCTTGGGCTATAGCACACGACAAGTTGCTAAACTTTCCATAAAATATTACACGGTTATTCTAATCCTATAACACGCTTTGCCAAAATCTCCAAAAAGCGGTATATCTTCTCTTTTGTGTTCTCTTCTCCACACCGATCCTCAACCAAAGAGTTACACATACAAATAAGTTTTGTTGCTGCCAAGAAGAAGGGAATCAAGAAGGGCTGGTGACCAAGAAAGAGGGTGCATCGTTGGAGTTCTCTTATACACAACCGAGCCTTGTTTTGGCCATTTGATTTGTTTTTACCCTAGTCGACACCAGGTTTCATTAGCTTCCTTTTTTCTCTTTTAAACTCGACTTAACACATGTGTAAAACAAGACTAATATGCATGCTAATATATCATTGAAATCATGATTATAAACTGTTACTTGCCTCATTAAATATCACATAAAATCATAAACATTGTACCTATATGATGATGTTTCGAGTCGAGTTTTATGACTGTTTTGGTGTTGTGTTTATGGTCTGTTTGATGTTATGTTTCCAGCCATGATCGATCATCTATATAACCTAAACAAGCCCTATTGATCGTGTGGAAAACTAGAAGGGGGTTGAATAGTTTTACGTCTTTTTAATTTTATTATGAAAACTTTGTTTCCTTTTAAAACATTAGATTTGAGTTTATATAAATAAATGATACTTAAATAATATTATTAATTATATGTGTATCCTTTTAGATTTGTTATAAAATTTTTCTTTTTATGAATGGAGTTTTAAATTGATCTTTATGTGAAATCAACTTCTAATTAATACTAACAGTTATATATGCCTATATGTATGTAAGTAATGATGATATAAAGAAATAAGTAAGAGATGGAAAGATCAAATCGAGACACGAGGGATTTATAGTGGTTCGGCTAAAAGGACACCTTCCTTGCCCTACTCCACTCCCCGAGCACACCTTTCTCGAGAGTTTTCTTCACTACTTCAACAAGCTCCCTTATGGCGGAGAAAACCTTACACAACTTTGGCTTACACTGGTTTAACGACACAAAGCTAAATGTCAAGTTCTAATCGTAGCTAGAACCAATCTCACGAATTCAATCACAACTTGTTCACGACTTATTCACGACTTCTTCACGACGGCTTCACGACATCAACACAACGGCTTCACAACTTCAACACGACCACTTCACAACTTCTAAGCTACGGCTTCACGACTTCTACACAACAACTTCACAACTTCTAAGCTGCGGCTTCCCGACTTCTACATGATGACTGCACAACTTCTAAGCTATGGCTTCACGACTTCTACACCACGACTTCACAACTTCTAAGCTATGGCTTCACGACTTCTACATGACGACTTCACAACTTCTAAGCTATGGCTTCATGACTTCTACATGACGACTTCACAACTTCTAAGCTACGGCTTCACGACTTCTACATGATGACTTCACAACTTCTAAGCTACGGTTTTATAACTTCTACACCGCGACTTCACAACTTCTACACCATGGCTTTGCAACTTCTACATGACTTCTTTACACCACAACTACTTATACACCTTATTCACTACTTACACACTATACATATCTAGTCACTTATGTTCACCCCTAATATACACACCTTATACACAAATGAATGAATTACAAATTTTACTAAACTAACAACTTAAGTAACAAGATGATACTATGTTGTAATACTTCTAATCTTGATTGATAGAAGTATTCTTCTTTTGCACATGGATGGTAGAAGCTTGGATCACTTGGAAACCAATTCTTAAGAATCTATGATCAAAGGATTTTGGAAAGGATTTAGAAAGAAAAGAAGAGATTTAGAACAGAAGGTTTGAGGTGCAAAAGGTGAGAAAAAGTCCAGGGGTAATCCTGTATTTATAGGCAAAACTGGACAGGCTGGAGGAGCGGGGCGGTCCCCTTAAATAGGGGGGCGGTCCCCTTAAAATTAAGGGGGCCGCCTTGTATAATTAAAGGCGTCGCCCCTCAAGACCGTTGCCCAGTTTTGTCTTTTTGTGGGGAAGGTTTTTCTGGAACATTTTTGCCATTTTTGGTTGAAAATTTGAATTCATATTTTTATAATAGATTAAACATATTTATTTAATACCAAAAATGTTTTTCAAAAATATATAAAATGTTTTTGACATTTTATAAAAAGTTTAGAGATTAAGAAAATGTTCCTTTGATCATATAATGCATTAAGCACTTGTTTATTCATACCTTAAGTGATTAAGTTGTAGAAATGAATATTTACAACTAAATACTTGTTCATTTGATAAGTTTATGTTTAATGAGTTTACATTTTGTGATTATCAAAACATAGAGATATGAATAAGTATGAATAATGTTTTTAGGCATTATTTATATCAACAATCTCCCCCTTTTTGATGATTACAAAACTAAAACTCATTAAATTCAAAAAATTATTTTTGGACAAGTATTTATTGAGTTTATATTCACTTCTCCCCCTTTTTGTAGAATCAAAAAGGTTATGCCGACAAGTTTTAGAAACTAAATTTGCCGGGACGAGAACTCCCCCTTGATGTGTGCTCCCCCTCGTTTGAGGGCACCAAGGAATCGAGATATGGAATACTTGCAAGAAAAATATTAGAAGCACAAGCATATATGTAGCACAGTATAATAGCATGGCAATCAAAATATTAGAAGAACAAGCATATATAATAGCATAGCAATCAAAATATTAGAAGCATAAGCATATATGTAATGTAACATATTATAATATCTTAGCAAACAACTATTAATGTCATGAACCAAAACATACATTAATTCAAAATGATTATGTGGAAAACATAGTCATTAATACAACATTTATTATGCTTAGAGCATACACTAGGTAGAAAATTCTAATTTGCCAAAGAGAGCCATCGGACTTGCTTGCAACATAAAAACTTGGACAATTTGTTTGAGAAAATATAAGCATATAGTATGCTTGGATGGTTGATGGTGGAGTGTTTGAAATTAAGGTGGTTAAGTGAAGGTAAAAATGATGGATTAATGGAGGTATGTTTTTGGGTGCATGGATGTTGGAGAGTTTGGTGGTGGAGATATTGGAGGTGAAGAGTTTGGAGAGGAAGATGTTGATTGAGGGTTTTGATGTTGTTCAAGTGAGGGTGTTGGATGAGATTTAGTGAGAAGATACTCAATCCAAGTGAGGTGCTCATTCAAAGCAATGGTTTATTTTTGGAGAAAGATGCAACAAGGACAATTGTTGACATGTTTCTCAATTTGACTCAAGTTGTGGGGTGATGATGGAGAACTAGATGGAGGTTTATCTAAGTTGCTTTGAGCAAGGTGTAGAGCAAGAAGAGCACTAAGCTCAGGGGCTTCCTTGAGTTCTTCAATGAACTTCAAGTGTTCGGTGGAAGGTGATGATGGTGGAGGTGGTGGTGACACTCTTGGTGGTGGAGACATTTGTGAGCTTGGGTAATCATAAGTGGATGAGGATGGAAATGTGGAAGAAGAGGGTATTCCAAGAGAGGTGAGTGTTTTCGATGGTACATTGGTAGGTTGAATGAGATGTGAGGTGTTGTGAATGAGATTGGGATTTTTGTTTTGGGATTGATCTTGCTATTCATATGACTCATGTAAGTGTGATGAAGGTGTATTTATGGAAGTAAGGATGGATGATTGGTTATGTTTGTGAAAGGGTTCATTTAGATGATCATGAGACTTAGGTGTTGGTTGATTTGGGTGAGTATGAGGTTTAGGTAGTGGTTGATTTGGGTGAGTATGAGGTTTAGGTATTGGTTGATTTTGAACAACATCATTTGTTGAGTTGGAGTTATGACAAGTGTCAAGCTTCCGTCTCCAAACGGGCCTCACGGAGATTTTAGCAACTCTTGAAGGCTTGGATCTTGGGTTGTTGGGAGATGACATGTTTGGATGGATGAGCATTAATGATGGAGAGGGGTATTTATAGTGTAGGAATGATGGGGTTGAGGAAGGTAAATTTTGGTGGGAGGTTTAGGACAAAACATGTTTGTGAGTTTTGGGAAGTGTAGGATAAAATGGGCTAAAGAATAGAAAAAGGGAGCAGCACCTTCGACCATCAGATGGCCGGTCCCCTTAATTAAGGGGCTGGTCCCCTTAAATATTAAGGGGGCCGCCTAATGAATTAAGGGGGCCGCCCATCTGCTGATTTCCAGGTTACTAGAAATGGGTTTTTGGCAGAAAATTGTTGAAAGGGTTGTGTTTTTGGGTTTAGTTTCAAGCAAGTCCAACTCTTTGAAGCAATTTATCATTTAATAACTTATGTATGCAAAGCATGTTTCATAAGGACATTAAGCACTTCTGTCTAGCATGCAACCTACTTATTAAGCAAGTAATATATATAAATTTATGGACAAGAAACATGATACCAAGTAATTCCTAATATGATTTTTAGGGAGATGGGTTTAAGTTAATGAATCCTAATGAGTGCAAAGCAATGGGGAATTGTGATAGCATGGACTTCTAGACTTGTACCAAGCAAGATCTTAATGAGAAAACTATGGTTTTTCAGATTTGATTTAGTTTACTTATAAATGTCATATACATAAATATAGATGACAAATATGAGATCACCATGCATGATTTAAATAAGTGTTTTTGGCATTATTCAACAATGTTTGAGAGTAGGTTTTTATGTGGATGTGAAAAATATTTTAATGAAATAGTTTTGGTTTTATTTCAAAATGTTTTTATGAGGAAAGAAAACATATTTTTCCAATCTTTGGTTTTGATAAACACGTAATTATGGACACAAGTTTGGAAGAAAGGTAGGATGGTGAAACATGTAAAATAGAAAGGTGTCATAATCTTTTGAAAAATCATTTTTTTCAAAATGTGAAGTTTTTGCATAATTAAAAACAAGTCCCATTAATTATAGGTTTAAAAATAGTGGTTATAAAAGATCTCATGCTCAAAGGGTATTGGTTAAGTCTATTGTCACATGCTACCCTCTTCTATATATCCTATGGCATTTAAGCATGTATTATGACTAAATACAAAAATACATCATATCAGAATAGTTAGAGAAAAACAAAAACTATTATAATAACTATGCATTCAACAACTAAGCAAATAATTATGAAGGCATGCAATCAAATCACATAGGAGCAAGTAAACATCTAGAAATTTTATATATGCAAGATGACATAAATCTAGGAATGAAAAGCTCTAATGAAAAACAAAGTTCATAAAAGTAAACTATCGTTAGGTATATTTAGGAAGAATAATGTAATCAAGTTGGAGAATGAGTATGAGACTATTACTAGTGGTGCTCAATTCAGGCTAAACACGACCATTTTTACGGGTTACACACACCCAATTTCTCATATAGAAGCAATTCAACCGTTGGGTCAAATTGAATTTCTAGTCAATAGATTCTCCAGTAGTCATTCTCTTACTAGAAGAAATTAATTTCCTAAATCTACCTATTGAAGAATACCAAATATGAAGTTTGCTTGGTTCACTAATTAAGTTCCCAAATTTCTAGTCAATATATCCTGACATCTCTAGCACGTTTGATGTCGCACACTTATCTATCTTGATGCCATAGTCTACAAGAGGTTGTATCATCCATAGTTTTCTAACGCGAGAAATCTAATCTTACTTCTATGTTAATGATTTATCCACTTAGCTTAATTCACTTCATCACCAAGAGTATTCTAATAGTGGACATATAAGGTCACCATTTTAAATTTGAGAAGGCTAAATGAGTTCGACAGTGAATACTTCATTTAATACTTAGGAGGCTAACTAAAGGTTTTCTAATTTATTAAACCGCAGAACGAATATAACTAAAGTGTAAAGGCACAGCAACCTATCAAACTAAACATATCCTAAGGCATTCATAAGATTATATGCAAGAAGTAATTACTTATGAAATTTAAAAAGAGAACTTACCTCACGTCCTAGCTTTTCTTCGTAATATTTCAGATGATGATCGACGTGTGAATGATAGGTGAGTCTTCAAGATAACCAAGATGTGAAAGTATATCATGGCAAGCTTCTAACACCTTATTAAATCGAAGCGGCTTGACCCGAACATGTCTTGTACTAGACTCATTTGATATCTTAGCCTTGATGCATATGACGACTTATGTAGAATCTTCCACATCGGATGGTGATCTTCTCCTTTCTCTGTGTCACTCCATGATTTTGGATTGAGTTCACTTTGGAGTTGATTCATGTAGTATTTGTCGTTAATACCTTCATTAACAACATTTGAACTAGTAGCACATGTATCTATTTTATCTAAATGTTTAGCTATTAAATTTTCTAAGATAACTAATTCATGTACAAGATCAAAATCCTCATCTTTGGCTTGACATTTTTCTTGATGAAAGTTTAAGAGATTTTTCCAAATGTCATTTGCCGTTTGACAGAAGGATATTCTATCATATTCAACTTTCGGCAAGGTTTTATAAATAATTATTTTAGCTTTATTATTTATGTCATTCTTTGTTTTCAAATATTCATTTTGACTTTCAAAATCCGTTTTTGTTTGATTCTCAAAATCCATTTTTATTTGACTTTAAAAATTTGTTTTTTTTACTTTCAAAATCACCAATCGAAATGTCATGCCAAAGATCTAGATCAACCAATTTCACATAAGTTTCAAATTTATTTTTCCATTCAAGAAAAGTATAGTTTTCAAATAGCGGTGGTTTTTTCATAGATTCCCCTTCTAGATATTTTTCGAATTCCATAGATAGATTCAAGTTTTAAAATACAGTATATTTAAAAGATCTTGATTGACGTGGCTCTTGATACGAATTATGGAAAAATAGAAGGGGTGGTTGAATAGTTTTACATCTTTTTAATTTTTTTATGAAAACTTTGTTTCCTTTTAAAACATTAGATTTGAGTTTATATAAAAAAAAAGATACTTAAATAATATTATTAATTATATGTGTATCCTTTTAGATTTGTTATAAAAGTTTTCTTTTTATGAATGGAGTTTTAAATTGATCTTTATGTGAAATCAACTTCTAATTAATACTAACAGTTATATATGCCTATATGTATGAAAGTAATGACGATATAAAGAAATAAGTAAGAGATGGAAAGATCAAACCGAGACACGAGGGATTTATAGTGGTTCGGCTACAAGGACACCTTCCTTGCCCTACTCTACTCCCCGAGCACACCTTGCTCGAGAGTTTTCTTCACTACTTCAACAAGCTCCCTTATGGCGGAGAAAACCTTACACAACTTTGGCTTACACTGGTTTAACGACACAAAGCTAAATGTCGAGTTCTAATCGTAGCTAGAACCAATCTCACGACTTCAATCACAACTTGTTCACGACTTATTCACGACTTCTTCACGACGGCTTCACGACATCAACACAACGGCTTCACGACTTCTACACGACCACTTCACAACTTCTAAGCTACGGCTTCACGACTTTTACACAACAACTTCACAACTTCTAAGCTGCGGCTTCACGACTTCTACACGATGACTTCACAACTTCTAAGCTATGGCTTCACGACTTCTACACCACGACTTCACAACTTCTAAGCTATGGCTTCACGACTTCTACATGATGACTTTACAACTTCTAAGCTATGGCTTCATGACTTCTACATGACGACTTCACAACTTCTAAGCTACGGCTTCATGACTTCTACATGACGAATTCACAACTTCTAAGCTATGGCTTTACAACTTCTACACCCCGACTTCACAACTTCTACACCATGGATTTACAACTTCTACATGACTTCTTTACACCACAACTACTTATACACCTTCTTCACTACTTACACACTATACATATCTAGTCACTTATGTTCACCCCTAATATACACACCTTATACACAAATGAATGATTTACAAATTTTACTAAACTAACAACTTAAGTAACAAGATGATACTAAGTTGTAATACTTCTAATCTTGATTGATAGAAGTATTCTTCTTTTGCACTTGGATGGTAGAAGCTTGGATCACTTGGAAACCAATGCTTAAGAATCTATGATCAAAGGATTTTGGAAAGGATTTAGAAAGAAAAGAAGGTTTGAGGTGCAAAAGGTGAGAAAAAGTCCAGGGGAAATCTAGTATTTATAGGCAAAACTGGACAGGCTGGAGGAGCGGGGCGGTCCCCTTAAATAGGGGGGCGGTCCCTTTAAAATTAAGATGGCCGCCTTGTATAATTAACGGGGCCGCCCCTCAAGACCGTTGCCCAGTTTTGTCTTTTTGTGGGGAAGGTTTTTCTGGAACATTTTTGCCATTTTTGGTTGAAAATTTGAATTCATATTTTTATAATAGATTAAACATATTTATTTAATACCAAAAATGTTTTTCAAAAATATATAAAATGTTTTTGACATTTTATAAAAGGTTTAGAGATTAAGAAAATGTTCCTTTGATCATATAATGCATTAAGCACTTGTTTATTCATACCTTAAGTGATTAAGTTGTAGAAATAAATATTTACAACTAAATACTTGTTCATTTGATAAGTTTATGTTTAATGAGTTTACATTTTGTGATTATCAAAACATAGAGATATGAATAAGTATGAATAATGTTTTTAGGCATTATTTGTATCAACAGATCGACCCTTAAATACGCATTAAATGGAATCACAAATTTAAGAACTAGACGTATTCATGATAACTTAACGAGGGGGTATGTGTGGTGCGTATTTGTATGTTTACTTGTGTTGATCTGGTTGTTCTACTTCGCACCAGCCCCTTTCTTGTCGACATGATCCCTAATATCAGTCTTGAGTACACACTAATTGGCGCATCAAAAACAGAAAACCTAGGCTGCTTACTAACAAAAAGGCTATGATTTTATGTGAGTACTTTGTCATGTTTCTGACTCGTTAACCTTATGTGGATGTGGGCTGTTTACGTGTGACAATTGTGTGAGTCTTTAAACCTGTTAAACATGTGCAAATCGTGGCCTAATGGTGTTGGTTATTAGTCGTTTGTTTGCTGCTCATTTCGTTCCCTTCGCACAATTTTTATTTGCCTCGCCAAGCCCTAGTTGCCTCACTAAGTTTTATACCAAGAGGGTTTGGTCTGGTGTTGTATTTTACATGTGGGTCGTGGGTGCAAGTGTTATTTAGAGAAGTCTTTGGTCTATTGTGTGTGTCAAGTTTTGTATGCATGCGTGTCTTATCAAACAAGGGTTGTTGGATGCATGATTCCCCATTAATTTGAATATGGAGTTGTATTTGTATGTGTGATTTAAGTTTTTCGCATGTGGTTAATACGTTGTAACATGAACTCAAAACGAGATTAGTTTAAGGTTGTTGTGTGTCTCGTATAGTCTTGGTGTTGTGTAAAAGATTGCGTGTTTTGCTACCCTTGTGTGCCACGTTTAAACTAGCATTGTATGTGTGAGTTATGTTTAAAACGGGTTAAGGATAATATGAACTAAACACATTTATCTATATACGATTTAGAAACTAAAAAAGAATTATGCTATGTGTGTCGTTTGACGTTTAAACTTGTATACCTATTCATTGTTAAACCAAATTAGAGGCAAAAGGGTGTAAAGGGTTAAAGTGTTAAATGAATGTGTCGCGTTAAGTTTTTCATCTCGTTTAAGGTTTTTTTTATCATTGTTTCGAGTTCCTTTTGTCTTTATTAGGTATAACCCTAAGTTCCTAAATTGGTACATTAACCCTAATTTGGTCAGGCATTAATTAAGAATACAATTAACCTAAATAAACCCTGAAGATGTTAATGTGATTAATAACAAGTATTTAAAATCCTATATGACATTAAATGAACTTATAAGTAATATATGATTATAATTTGTGTAGATTCGGTGAAGAAGGAGTGATTTGTTTTCCTTGTGTTCATTTCCTCGTTTGCTTTCATTTTACAAGGTACAGATATTATGCCCTTTATCAGTAAGGGTTTTTCTCATGACTCGTTTCATTATGATTTGGTTTTATTCGTTCGTGACTTCAATATTCGCATTTGAATCCTTTGAAATTTTGTAATCCATTAGATATTATGACTTGTATGAAAAACCTTTTTGAATATGTATCTTAATGATGGTTTTGAGAAATACCATTTTTAAAAATGATTTCTATGAATACGAGGTAACACCACTTTTTTATATAAAGGTTTAATGACTCTTATGAAAACGGCTTTTAAATGAATACTTTCATGAAAACAACATTTAAATGATTTTCATAATTACATAATCTGGTTGTACTCTATCCTTAAGGATTTCTCATGACTCATCGTTTCCAGATAATTGTTATGCTTTGATCAGTATTTATTTAGTTATTCGTTTGATTACTCGTTTCATGTTATATTCTATTCGTGTAGCTATTATCAGAGTTGGATAATTTATAATTATCCCTTATCATTAGATTGCATGTACTATGCCTATTATGTTGCCCATATCTGTAGCCAGTCATGGGGAGTCCATGGCCTAGCCATTGATGCACCAATGATATTGACGCTATCTGTGGAGGTGGGTTTTTGTCCACAGCGTTCCCATTTATTTATATAGCTGTATATATAGCGCACCTGGCCCGTGTTTATTATATGTATGTTTAGTCTAGAACTGGCATATGTATCTCTGTTTTGAAGGGAGCGTATGGATGCATCCTAGGTACTTAGTTCAGTTATGATATATATATTAGTGAATGGACTTGAGTGTGTGCAATACACCCCATTTCACATTAAGTTACATCGGAGTCTGCAGCTTGTATGTACAATTTGCTATATGTTTGTTCAGCATTTTCCTTTGGTTATGATTGATATCCATTCTTTATTCATTTGTTTATGCTTTGGTATCTTATCATATGTTCTATATTATGTTTGAAATCTTGTTTAGCAAGTTTTCTTGGACTTATTCGCTTATTCATTTTGTATACGCTTATTACCTTTCATTTGTTTATATCTGTTCACTGAGCGTTAGCTCAGCCGTATTTTTTTTGCTTTGCGCCAGGTTATAAGCGGGATGCTGGGCATGAGTGTTGAGAGTAGAAGATAGAGGACCTACCCTTGATTAGATTCCATTATTGGAGTTATGATTGTAGACATTATGCTTTGGATATGTATTGTATTTAGATTATTGTTTGGATTATATTTCGTAAGTCCCTGTAATTCTTGACTTAGTATTTAATAAGAAGTCTTCCGCTTGCGTTTTTATATTCTGATTGACACCATAATGTTACACTTAGGCCCCTTTTCGGGTTGGGGTGTTACAAGGTGTGAGAGAAAAATGATTATGATTAAGCTATAGCAGCGCTATGTTTCCTGGTGTAATGAGTGTGAGAGGGTGTCTTAAATGAGAAAATACTGAGTGGTTTAAGACCAAAGATGAGGGGTTGCCATTAATGGTTTTTAGTGAGGAGAAAGAGATCTAAAGTAGGTTAATAAGTTAATATGAGTTAGGAAAATCATACCACTAAGTGTTAATTGTTTGTAGGTTTTAGGGAAAGATTTTATGAAAAATTTAAAAATTCTTTAAAAATCATAAGAATTAAAATAATGTTTTTAGAGCCTTTTGAGGTAGAGTTGGTGTTGATAAATTTGTTTAAAGTTTATTTAAATTGTAGATAAGTGTATAATGATCAGAGGGAGGTGATGCAAGAAGTGGTACCGAGAAATGGTGGTTATTTTGAAGATGATAAATCATAAACACCTTGGAAGAAACTTAAATTAATCATAAGAGATCAAAAGAGCTATTAACCTCAAAGTCAGCTCAAATGTGACTAATAGGAGAGGGATAACTAGTGTACTAAGGTTAGAATGGTTGAGGGTGATAAGAAGTGATATAAAATTTCTTCTGTTTTGTCGGATCTGCCGGTTCCTTATTAAAAGGGATCCGGCCAGTTAAAGTGAAAGGATTCGGCTTTTGAGTCTTAATTGTTCACAGAGAGCTCGTAGAAGTATGCTCACTTGTCTAAAATAATTTCTAGTGATATGATAGACATAAGTCTAATCTGACAAGTAGAAATAGTAGAAAGCATAGAAGCATACATTACTTGCTAAAGTTTTCTTAGACTACAAGTATTCCAAGATTTTAAATAAACAGAACTTACAAAGCATCCTAGTTTTAAAAATAGAATACATATATGGCAAATAATAAGACAAAATTATGTTTGACCAATTCACCAACTTTCATAGGTACTCTCTTTACTTAAGGGTGTTCTTGACTTGATTAACTTTACTCTTCGTCTTCACTTGCTGAATCATCAGATGGTTCATGGTAGGTGGAAGACTCGGGAATGAGGTATGATGTTAAATGTGACTGATTAATGGGTTCCAAGAATCTATAAAAAAGTGTATATCAAGGATCTTGAAGGTACGGATGAATGTTCATGAAGTGATGATAGAGACGAGTTAGAAACATCCCATAGGGTATTAGTTTGTTTCTTTTATCCTTGAGATGTCTAATTCGCTTAGCGAAGAAATAAGAGAGATTGTATGGTTAATGATTTAAAATGCAATAAAGCATGTGAGCACAGCAAGCAGGTAGATACTCACGATCTTTGGCTAGGCTTAGAACATTTTCTCTTAGGATGACTGCCATGGGTTGTAGAAATTATCGAAGTTCAATCATGCGAATTTTGTTAGGATGTCATGTTGAATCGTAGAGAAGGCTAGTCAGTTCTCCTGGGGAGGGAATATATGTAGGATATGGACCATGTTCCTCTTGCTTAAGAGAATCAAGAACAAACTTTTCTGTATAGGCATATTGCCCATGGTTTGGAAGTCCAAGGATTTGAGAGAATTGTTCAAGAGGTAAGAGAAATTTGTAGTTTTGTATACGAAACCAAAGGGCAGGAGAATGATTCTCGTCACGTGTGATTTTGATATCACGAACGAATTCTAATATGAAATGTGGGAAAATTAGTTCGTTGATGATGAGTAGAGACTCAAAACCTATGGCTCGAAAAGCTCTGATAACTTCTTCATAAAAGGTTAAGTTGGGGTCGATAAGTCTACCTTCGTGAAGATAGCGTAACTCAATGTTTTGGAAACTGGGAATATAGTCTAAAGGTGTGTAAGGTTCAGTTGAAATTTTGGAAATGTAGAGGTTGGTTATTTGGTGGACAAAGTCGTATGTATGAGGCATCTTTGAAAACCTATACAAGACATTTTAAGCATTAGGAAAAACATAGAAATAGGTTTATTTAGAAAATGTAGAGTTCTTGCATTAAAAACTAATCTAGTGAGGTTTTAGTATGGAGAAATTGTCTATTACTTTTTTTCTTGTATTAACAATTCTAAAGATCATTTCAAACATTTTTCATTTGAATGGAGTTTTTGAATGGAATATTTTGGAAAAATTAGAATATAATGTTTAAGCACAAAGGTTTTAAACGTGATTCAATTTTTCACTTTTAATCAATTTTTGATGAAGAACTAAACCCTAGAGTTAGATTAGAATAAGTATGAATGCATGATTACTTACGAGAATGATTAAAGTTCTTCAGCCGATTGTTGATTGAGCCCTAAGATGAGTATGTGTGTGTGTGTGTGTTTTTGTTTTAGATTTTCTGAGACGAGTAAGATGGAAGAGAGAAGTGGTTTGTGGAGAGCGAAAGTGTTAAACTGGTGTCTGGTGTACCGGTTCCGCCGGATCCCTTTAAGAAGGGATCCGACCCATTAAGTTATATTGATCCGGGAAGACAGTCAACATAAAAAGATTTAATTCTCTTGATTTACTTCTTTTAATAGTCCTTTATAGCTTAAGACATGTGTTTAGAGGAGTTTGAAGAAATTTCTTTGAAAAAATAAATGTTGAGAGAAAGTTTGAGAGGAGGTAGATTGTTGTGAGAGACTTTGAGATGGGAATAGATAAATTCAATACTTGTGATGACAAGCATGTATGCGATTTTGATGATTCAAAAGAGATTCATGAGAGTAGTTTATTTATTGAAATGAAGATTAAGACAAGGGAAAAGCTTTCTTTGAGTTGACTCAATCTTTTCATTGGACAAGTGAGTGGAAATGAAACTTTGTTTAGAAGGATAGATGGAATACTATTCCCTATGGCTCGATACTTATGAAAGTTATAAAGAGAGACTTTTGAAGGTTATGATTTGGTGTCTAACACATAATCCACGTAGATATTATGATTGTTGAAGAAATATGGTTTTCAGAAAAAAAAAATAAGTCAAATGTATGTTAACACATCACATAGATTCACATATTAACTATGAGCAATTAGGACATTTTAAATGACTAGTTATAATTATGAGAAACATACCTTTGATATAATCTCTTTATATGATATTTGAATCCATAGACGCGAAATACTTCATTAGCTTTAAAATACCTTTATGCCATTAAGTAGGGTAGATCAATAGCTCTTTAGGATCTTCTTTAGTGTGAAAAGCTTCATTTTTCCTTTGATAGGATTAAATATTTGAAGATTACTAAACCAAAGATTTCTCAAGGAAGATTTGTTAGAGACAAGATGGAATATCAATATCCAAGAAATAGAAGTTTTATTCTTTTTGTAAAGATTAGTTAGATATTAATTTTTACAAGAGATTTTCCTTCGTTGTAGTTTTCAAAACATACACGGATCGTATCAAGTTTTTAAAGTACAATATACTCTAAGAAACTTGGTAACGAAGCTCTGATGCCAGTTGTACAAAACTAGAAGGGGGTTGAATTGTTTTACCGATTAAAACTTCTTTTTAAAACTTATAGATCGACTTATGTCAATCTAGTTTTAACGTGTTGTATATTGATAGTAGTAACGTATATAAAACTAAACTACGAGAGTGACATAGAGAGACACAACCATAACACAAGTATTTATAGTGGTTCGGCTACAAGGTCACCTTCCTTGCCCTACTCCACTCCCCGAGTCTCCTACTTGAGAGTTCGTAAACACTTTACAACACAAACTCCTTTCCCTGACGGAGAAGCCTTCACAACGTCGCTTACACTTTATCCGGTACGAAGCTAGATACCGGGCTTTTCCACGAGGTAAAGCAAAACCTTCGTCGCCTACACTTTATCTAGTAAAAGGCTAGATACCGGGTCCTTAGCACGGCGGACCAAACCAACACAACTAGCACAACAAGACTAGAGAAACCAACGTCTTTTTACACCTAACGACTCAACATATCCACAACACCCTTTTGAGAAGAAGAAAGAACAAGATTCACTTCTGTGATCTTGGAGGAGAAGAATCCTAGCAACTCATATCACGAGCTTGCAAGTCTTCGAGAGGTCGTGATCTCGCCTTTTAGAAGGAACCTAGATAATCACAAAGAAAGACTATATAGAAAGATCCTTGGATCTGTGGTTAGAGAGTTTAGACCATAGAGAGAAGGTATGTCTAAAAGGGGTGAGGTGCAAGAGAGAAATGACTCACTATTTATAGGCAAACTTTCCACTATTTACCTGGATCCGACGGATCCCTTCCCAAAGGGATCCGACCAGTGTAATCTAAGGGATCCGGATATCTGGTATCAACAGTTAGGATTTTGGGTTACATTTCTGAGTTTTGGGCTATGGGTTATGATCCATGGATAGATGATGTCATGTCTGATGTCAAAGACATCTTTGGGTCATGGGTCATGGACTTTGGATTATGGGTTATGGACTTTGGGTTATGGGTCATGGGTTTTACGCATTTTTGATGTCATGCATGATGTCATGCAATGGGTCATGGGTTATGGGTCAAGCTATAGGTGATGTAGCAATATAAAAACATATTAAATAAATACACGCAGTGGAAAACATCACCATAACAGGATCCATAGTGCCATATGATCAATCAAATAAAATAAACACATAAGTTATACCTTTGTAGCGTGATCCGGGTAACACCACCAATATCACCAAACGAATGGAATGAGAAACCCAAGTGATCAAAGGAGATCACCTCTATGTGTATCTACACTACACATCATCGATCACCACCCGATGCTAGTCATGACCTCGTAACAATCAAATAACAATACATACACTATGAATTGTACAAGATGAGATTCAAAACAAACCCCTAGATGGGTCTTGTGTTTATGCCGTGAGGTAGGAGGAGGGAGGGAGATAATATCTCCTTTGATGGTGGTAAGTTAATTAGATAATTGATTTATTCAATATTAAATTGAACTTATCAATATTTAGTTACAATTAGCACCTCCTTCTAACACAATAAGCCTCTCCTACTCTCTCTTAAGGCCGGCCACTATGTGGGCCTTCAATGGGCTTTCCCATTGTTGGTCCAATCTAAAAACACTAAGTCTAACTTAGTATTTGATGGCCTGTTATAGATCCCAAGTTACATAGCCGTTTATATATTGTAAATACGATAATTACAATCTATAAAATGATGTCTTTGTGTATAAGTGTGTGACCCCATAGGCTCACATATGTCTAGCCATATAATTATTAATTATGACACGAGCATACTCCAACAGCTCCCACTTGCGACGTCATAATAATCAAGTAATTATACAAGCAATTGTTAGCGTCTAGCAACACGCCAATGCCCCTAGAAATATGTGAGGTTAGTTTCTTAAACGTCTCATTTCAGATGGTTTATATGTCATCCATCCTTTTGTTACAGATACCGTGTTGAATATTAGACATGGATCATAAGTCATTCTAATAGTTCAACTATTATGTTTCTCGATATAGATATTGAACTAGATTACCAAGTGGATTTAAGATTCATCTTAATCCCAGTTGGGTACGGCCATACAAACATCTGTTCAAATCATCGAGGGGCCCAATACTATCTAACTCCAAAGCAAGTGGAGGAACAAATCCCATTTTGACTACACGTATCCTTCACATGCTTCATATCACTCCTGAAAATGGCCTTTATAACTACCTTATTCAGGATAGCGTTTAACCATATCAAGGAATGAAATTCCACACATGCAAGACCTGCTTGCATCTCAAGTCTGAGGATAAGAGACATAACCTCTTGCGAGATTCACTATTGACGACGATCCATGTAGTGAATTCTCGTAGGTTGGGTCAATCCAATGTTCATCACAATGAACAACATGTGAGTGTGGAAAATAAATCACCAACACGCTCACATTTGTCTTAATTTGATGATACTCCCGTATCGTCAACCGACAATGGATAATTTTAGAATAAATAAATTATTCATGGATTAAACATGCAAATATAGAACACAGTAGTATAAATGAATACGATCATACCAGGTATATCAATTCATTATATAATACGACTGCTTACAGTTCCATTATCCAAATACTAAAAACAGATATGCATAAGACTACTCATAGGTCGGAATCCGATGTTCCCACCATGATCGAATCATGTTGTACAAGGAAACAAGTAGTCATCTGAGTAAACTTTGAGAATACTTCTTTCAAAATTCATGAAAGGTTTGAATGATGATTGTCCTTTGTATGTGTGCAATCAAGTACAAGACGAGTATTGCAACAGTACATTCCATAGGGTGTTTGAATCCAGCAAGACACCTACTTTAGACAGTCATCTGAATAGTTTCTCAAACTATAAAGTATTCTTATTCTTTTAATGTATAACGCATTAATTCTCTCAGTCGAGCACATCTAGTCAGCAATTTCATCATTCATGATGACATCCTACCATGACTAGGGTTGAGTATCATCTCAGTTAGATAAGCATCAGCGTATGCAAACAAAACAGAGTTCCTCATATATCCGTAAACATTTGAACATATTTGTGGTCCTTCGTAGGTCCATTATAATGTTCGTTTAACAATTATCTAATGACGTTCACTTAGATATTTGTTGTTATCAACTCATCTTTGCATTCATGCAAATGATAAATATAGCCCAATGCGTAATATGACTTACATAATGAATCCTTTAGTCGAACTTAAGATTTCCACTCATGTGTTCAATCTCATCAAATGAGACTGATCATTGAGACTCCCCTCAATAACGTGTCATATTGTGTTTAGACTTAATAACCGCTTATGTTTATTCTAATAAACATATATATAACAAGGTTGTAGGTCTTATTTTATAAATCCCTCAAGAGAAACTTCATTCCAAGCTAAGGACTAAAGTCTAGCTTAGATGGAATATTGTTTCTAATATGTTAACAACATATGAGATTTAAGAAAATAAATATAGTGCTCCAACTTGCTCTTAATGTACTTAGGAATAATCTTATTAATCAAAATCAAATTAATGATTTTATAATTAACTTAAGATCTTAGCTCCTAGATGCATGATCTAATCCACATATGGATTATTTTATCTTGTATACATAATAAAGATTATATGGATTCATAAACCCTTTTGATTACTCATCGTCCTCGCAAAGGTAATCAACAAGAAAAGTGTTTTGATATCCTATTGTCATATTTCATTTATATGAAAACATGTATGACAATTAATCATCTTTATACATTTAATGTTTCCAGGCATAAGGATTTAGTCATAGTCAATTACTTGAGTACGAGTAAACTCCTTTTACTAGTCGTGCATTAAACTTGTGTACAAGTTTTCCCTTTTGAGTCTTCTTATCAAGAAACTCATTCTTAACCTCACAGTCTAACTGATTGGTAAGTGATCAATCAAGCTCCATGAGTGATTGTCTTTCAAGGGCTGCATCTTAACATTCATAATTTTGAGTTACTCATCAGATACAATATCTGATAATGCATCTCAGTAGTTAGCAGGTTCACCATGATCCTCTAACTTATGTCCCTCAGCATTGATATAAAAACTATATCATTCATGTGCAAGAGGTATCCTTGCGGATTTATGAATGAGAGATATCAATCTATGGTTTAACATATGCATGTTCAACCTTAGTATGACATTAGCAAGTGTACTCAGAAGGTTGTGTATTCAGTTCTTGAACAACTTCAAGGTCTAAAGGTACTCCCACTTGCTTTTGTATGTAGAGACTAATCTCTAGATACTCAGCATCTTGAGTAACAATAAATTGTTTTCAAGTGGGACAACCAAAATACACCGTTAGTTCTTAACTCTAGTTTGTTAATTACTTACTCTTAAGTAGTTAACAAATTCAGAACTTCAATCAAGACATAATGAGATTCATCTCATGCCACAATACAATGGTGTCTTAAATTCCTTCTGGGTTGGAATCATATTGAGTGTACACATGGCACACCCAATTTCTAACCTTGATAGCTTTGGAGGTAAAACAGTTTAAGTCATCAAAGATCAAACAATATCAATAGTGTTTGATTTTCCACGATGGACTTACCATAAGGTCGTGGTATTCCATGAGGACTGATGTTGTGAGACGATCACACAAATCATTAGATGAACTTATACCTTTTGGCTTACATATCTGCCAACCAAGTCAAACCAGATGACATCAATAGTAATTTTAGCCCACTGCATACTTTACTTCATGTGCATGTTTTGACTTGAAAACATAAACATTTATTATACGTCGTAAGTGTACATGTCTTAACTAGAAGACATAACAAATCAACGTTTTACTTTACGTTATAAGTCTTTCAACAATTAACGGAATTGATGTTTGTGTCTTTACAAGAGACCTAAACATATTCAACTAAAGTAATTACGAGCGCCGAGGCCTCAATAGTAATTTCAAGTTAATTTCATACTTCATGATTATGACTTTACAAGAAAACATAATCATATTTACTAAACAATTCAGTGAATATGTTGAAGTAGCTTTTCATGTTATCTTGATATTTGTTCTAATTAGGGCAACCTACATTTTATGTGTAGAAGTCCTAGTAGAATCTTAGTTTCTTACCTTTCAGTCAAGAAAAACTATTAGTCATATTGTTATATGTTGTACCTTGCACACATTAAGATTTCTCCCACTTGTGCATGGCACAACATCATTTTAGTATACAAGCACCACTACGCTCGTGTGTTTGTATGAGCAATATGACAATGTCTAAGGTAACATATGATTTTTAGTCAAAATCAAAATATAAATATGTAGAACTTTATCGTTTTAATAATGAATCATGCATAACGATTTTATAGATAACATTTCAGGAAGCAACATCAGAAACGCGACAAGTTATCATATAAAACTTATGCAATGGTTCTTATATAAACTATGATGCTTAACACGTGGAAAGTAATGTATTATTTCAAGACAATCTGGAAATAAGATGGGCAACTTGCAAGTAATAAAGCTTACAGCTCCCACTGGATTAGACAACATTACATGTGTTACGTCACCAGTAATATAATCACGTAGCTCCCACTGGATTAGACAACATTACAATGTGTTACGTCACCAGTGGAGAGTGAGTAGCAATTGGATACTTTCCATCTTTCTTTGAATATCTACACATTATTGCTAATGTGAGTCACTTTGACTAGTAAACATGTACTTAGGTATTCAAGAAAGTGCATCAAGTTCTAACATATAGATGATGGACTAGCCATCATTGCTATTTTAACTTGAAAATAGGCATGCATTTCCTCCATAATTGGTCTACTTTACCACAAGGGTATGTAGGACCTTAGTAGGCATATTGGGTTAAGGAAAACTGCTAGGTAATCATGCTAGTAATTGCCTTTACCACATTGCGGTTTATTGATACTTCCGTCTTCTAATTATTTAAACTCATTTTAGTTTGGTAGCTAGTACGAAATAGGTTGACCAAGCAAGAACATGCAAATATCTCCAAAGGTCTGACCAATGAGCAAAATTCGCCATGGGTTGAAATGGCCCTAAGGTCTGACCAAAGAGGTCAAGTCAAGTGCACGTGTTCTTGGTTGTCCAAATATCTTATATTTCTTCAATGTTTCAAAACCGAAACAAGGGTTATAAAACAACGTTGAAGGAATAAGATGTGTAACCATACTTAACCGTTTTGACTTTTACAAGACATCACGATTTCTAGAGTAGGTTTTCCTTGAGTTTGATTAGAATCAGGAAAATTCAAATATTCCTATTATGGCTTTTCCTCATAAAGAAAAAAGATAGGAATAAGTCTCTTTCTTACAAGGAAAGATCGACTTAGTTCGTCCTTTTAACAAGAAAAGAACAAACTCTTGTTTACGGTATGCGTTGCATTAATTGAATTTACAAAGTTCAATTTTAGTATTTTCGATAATTATCCTTTTATAAATTAACTACCCCATGTTTATAATTTAAAACAATTAATTTATGAAAAGGCTAAGATCCTCATTGAGGTTCGACCATTAATGCAGTTGATCTACTAGAAATGGTGGATTCAATAGGTAGTCGACGATCACCAATTGTATTACATGTACAACTCTTAGATCCTTATGGGACTCATGGCATCTAGTGTCAAACAACTAGTGTCATGTAGGCATGTTTAGTCCCATCTTTGCCTCGGGTAAGGGTCTGACCACACTACTCGATTAAGTCATCCAATTTGAAAACTGTGAGAATAATCCTAGGTCTGACCATGGAGAATAGTCACCTTGGGTTACAATTCAGCCTAGGTCTGACCAGATGCTAAAAGGTAATTGCAAGTGTTATCATAATTGGACGGCGTGACTTAAATTTTGACGGGTAAATAGTTTTGATGTGGATCAAAAACGTGTACGAAAGAAGCATGCATTCATTCTTCGTAGCACAAGTTAAAAACTTTTCTTAACTTAAGTCTAATCATTGTTTTAATTTATGTGTGTCAAGTTGTCCATTTTCAAGACTAATATAAATCCTAGGTGGATTTTAATTAAGTTTGGACAATACAATAAATCAATAAATAAACAATCTTAACTAGTTTAAGTGTTATTTAGAAAACAATGATTTTTAAGTTTCGAATCATATTTAAACTTAGTTAAACTAAATCATAAGACTTAGTTCAAAATGGTTTATGTTTAGTTTCATGTTTTAAGAAAACATTTTTCCGTTTTACATGTAGTCACAACATACATAAAAACAACCAACCAAACATACAACCACAATATGCAAAGCCTCAACCGATGAAAATCCTATGCTTGGTCTCATGAGCCATCACGAGAACTGATGAACTCAAATAAGTACATTTTATTACTATCATTTATCCTATTAATTTGACTTGTTTTACTATATTATGTATGAGGATTGATACTTAATCGTTTACTTTTGTAATTCTCAGGTAAAAACAAGCATTTGGTGAAACTTGGCGATTTTGGACTAATAATGGAGCAAAACGTGCATAAAGTGAAGAGTCTACTGAAATGAAGAAGATCAAGACTAATCTGCTCCAGATGCGCCGCATCTCACTATCAACATGCGCCGCATCTCTATCAAGATATCACCAGATACGATCCAAGATACAAGAGGACATGCGCCGCATCTAATAAAGAGTTACGCCGCATCTTCTGGCGGTGTACGAATATTCCTGAATATTATAATCTTGGACCCCACGCGAAGTTAAGTACATGCGCCGCATCTTCCCTCAGACACAAACTATAAATACCCCGTAGACCAGACGCATTAAAGAGATTCGGAAGTTCGAAAACCTAAAGACCGAACAGAAGAGAAGGACGAATTCAGTCAAGAGGCAGCACAAGACACACCCAAATCGAAGATACAAGAGCTGTAAGAAGGTGCTGCATGTATTTAATTCATTAAGTAGTTTTGTTTTATTGTTTTAGCAAACTTTAATTCATCAGGATTGGTGGCTTGTGTAATGTGACAACGGAAAGATTGCACTCCCTTTAATACTTGCTTTCCCATCAATTAAAGTTTATATGTTGATGTCTTTGGTTACTACTTATTAGTGCATTGACCACCTCTGTGTTTATTAGTGGCTTGCGGGCACCCGACTGCGGGACAAGGTGTGGCTCCCACGGTTGTTTCTAAATTGATCACTTAGGAATAACTTTTAGACATAAGTCGTCATTAAGGGTTTACTCGCCGATAAGAATAGGACCAACGAGAAAGGATTAATTACATACACTTCATATAAAGCTATCAATAAAACAAGTGACAATCTACTTAATCATAAGGACAGCCCTCTTATTGTCTCTAGTATCTATCTGTGTACGTGTGTGCTACTTGCTGATTCGTGCCTATTTGTTTATTTTATTATTTAATTGCAAACAAAACTGTGCCAGTCTCTCAGGCTGAAACCCCCTTGCGTTAGGATATTAAAATACTGATTAGATTAACGAGATTATACGTTCCACTCTTAGTGATCGACACTCTACTTACCATTATCTTCATACTGACCGGGTACACTGCTCGTTAAGTGTGTGTGTTATTGATAAGTCGGCTAAATATAAATTTAAAACTTGAGTAGGCATTAAAACTGCTAAACCGCAACGACACATCACGCGCATCAAGTTTTTGGCGCCGCTGCCGGGGAGTGAATTGTTATTATCTGTTAATTTGATTAGTATTTTAATTAGGTTTTTCTTTTTATTAGATTAATTGCATCATTGTACTATTTTGCATATTTGTTGTATTGTGTGTTATTTGTTTGCTTTTGTTTTTATTTTTGTGTGTTTTATTTTTGTTTCGTGTGTTTTATTTTTTGTTTTTATTTTTCGTATTTTTCTGTTCTGCTATCGTTGTACTGTGCTAAATCAAACGATACGGCGCATCTGATCTCTCAGATACGGCGTATTGCGTTTAATTTTTATATACAACGCGTTTAATTAATTCGATACGACGCATCTTTTCCCCAAGATACGGCGTATCTGTTTTTAACAAGAAAATTTTTCTAAGCGATAAAGTAATACGACGCATCTGCTTTTGTAGATACGGCGTATCTGTTTTGATAAAAATTTTTTCTAAACGTTAACGCCATACGACGCATCTGCTTTCGCAGATACGGCGTATCTATTATTTTAATTAAAAACAGTTTGCGAATTATTAAACAAATACGGCATATCGATTTCCGTCGATACGGCGCATCTTACTGAATCAAAAACTTTTTATTTTTAAACGTAACGAAAATACGGCGCATTAACTTTCGTTAGTACGACGCATTTAATTTTAATTAGATAAGTTGATTTTTGATTAATTAATTCAATACGGCGCATTCTTAAATTCTAAAGCGGCGTATCTATTTTCTGAATAAAGTCTGATTAATTTTAACGATTATAAGATACGGCGTATCCCATTTATAGGATACGGCGCATCAACAGCAGATATCAGAAGCTTTTATTTTACTTTGATCGTTTCACCCTTCTTTTGCACAAGTAAGTTTTATTTCAGGAGGATGGACGATCCGGATATTACAATGGAAGAATATATCAGATTTGAAGAGGAAAGAGCCTTGATCAATAATGGGATATACGAGTGGGAAAGAGCAAGATATGGTGCGCAAGTCATCGAGGATAAGGAACTCACGATGGAAGAATACTTGTTATTAAAGCAAAAAAAGTCAGGGAGAGAGAGAAACAAATTGCCATTTCGACACACTTGGACTTTATCAATTAATGAAGAGGAAGAAGAATCATACGATTTTGGTGCAATTAGGTTTCCGGCAATAGTTATTAATGACGATATTTCTCCGGAAGTTGCCCAAGATAAAGAAGAGTCACAAGTGTTTGATTTGAATGAAAATCCGGCAATTGTTTACAAAGAAGCTTATTCATCCGAAGGTGCTTATGATGAAAATGAAGATGAATGTGGGACAATGGTGTATAGTGCTATTACTTGTAATTTTCCACCCGAGATGGAAAATATATTCTCATCATATCAAAAACACCATGATAATACTCCCTCAGATGAAGATAATGAGTATTCCGATATTGAAAAGTTTGATGCTATTGCGTACGATGGAATACCGCAATTACCACAACAAACGGAAGTATTTAGGTGTGAAGCGAATGAGCCAGATTATGACCCCACAAAGGATTTTGAAGAAATGTGGGATGACTTATTTGAGGCGGCTATTCGGGATAAAGCTGATATTGCAAGACCACTAGTTGAAGATGGAGATTCACAAGATGAATTGGAATCACTTACAACACGAAGTGGTACAAATTTATTTGATATTATTAATCCCGTTACTAATAATCTTGCTAGTTTTCCTAAACAGGTTGCAAAACAAAAGAATGATGAGGTAAAATTTATTACACTACCTATTGAAGCACATGTGACCAACCCGTATTTGGTGGAGCTCGAAGAAGAATTTGGTGATGAGCTCTTAAACATTGCTGTGATCGAAGATGATGATGATGTCGACCCCATGAAGGTTATTGAGGAACTCGAACTTTTACTTGCTAAAGACCCTTTCTCATCTTCTGCGGAAGTCAAGGGATGCCTTACTACCAAAGAGACTAACCAAGAAGAAAGGAGACTCATTTTTCCTCTACATACTACTCTTTCAGATGAAGTGGTCAAGTCATCCAATTTATCAACCAAACCGGGTATGAATAGGAAAGATGTACATATATTGCCAAGGTATGATCTTTATGCGTTTCTTCCATCTTTAATAGCAAATTTACACTCTTTTCGTGTTTATTGCTATTATCACCCGCACTTGATCCCAAGTGGGGAGAACAACACCCTATTACACAGTAAATAAGGGTGGAGTCAGGCTCGTGACTCGAACAAAAACAAGCGCTTCGTGGGAGGCAACCCATGCTTATATTTTATTTTATTTTCTGATTTTGTATTGAGTCTGTCAGATCTGCAGTAGATGCGGCGCATCTCCATCATAGGATGCGGCGTATCAACTGTACAGATCATATCTTATTTTATTTTTCTGCATTTTTTTTCCGACTTTAAAACTCTTTATCAGTTTATTTTTAATGCGGCGCATCCCTGGTTAAGGATGCGGCGCATCTTTATTCTGATCCGTATTTATTCCAGGCTCGATACGGCGTATCTTCTTCAATAAGATACGGCGCATCGACTGACCTGATGATTTTCAGTTTTAATTTTTAAGTTTTATTTTTATCTAACTACTAATGTATTATGCAAGCTTGAACCTTTCTTATCTTAGGTGTGTTTTAAAGTGTTGGTGGTATTATAGTTTTCTGGATTTCCTGTGGATAAATCAAGTATGAAGCTTTAACGTTCTAATCCACAAGAAGTTGATTTTTGCTCATATACTAATGGAGGATCATACCGAGCAAATCTCAGGGGAGTTTTTTCCGTTCTAATTCTTTTTATTTCCAGTTTTTAACCTTTTATACAAACAACGAGGACGTTGTTTAACTTAAGTGGGGGGATAGGAGAATTAGAACACTTAACAATTACTTGTCCTAAACTTTTTCAAAAATTATGCTTAAAATGTGCTTAATATATCAAACTTAAATTTTTTTTAGCATGTTTTTGTTTAAGATCTAAGTTGCATAACTGCACACATGACGTTATTTTCAAAAATTGTGATTTTTCCAAAATTCACAAATCTATGAGTGTGTCGGTGACTTGTAAACTTTAGAACTTGGCTTGTATACTATTCGAGACCACCATAATGAGTATTATTTATATAATTGGAATGACTTGTCTAAATTGGTAAAATTCTAGGATTACACCAAATAGCCTTTATATGTTATGTGTTATTGACTAACTACACTGGTTAGTTAACCCCCGTATAAACCCTTTTGTTACTCTCATTTTAAGAGTAAGATACCCCTAGAAAAACCCTCAGAGCCATTCCTTTCGTTTCTTACACCTATGTTTAAAATGTTTCGTTACACCTTAAACCTTAGCCTACCCTGTAGATTAGAATCCGTGGTTGGTTAATTGCTATAGGCAGAGTGTGTTTCCTTACATTACCTGTGTTCGCGTGCGTAATTCATTATATATGGTTAGGTCGGGAAATTGCACAATGCAAATTGGAGTGAAAGTAAATATTGTATATCTTTTGAGTTTATTTTTCGTGTGTTTACTACTTTCACTATTAGCGTTATTTCTGAAAGTATGAAAAGTATGAATAAAAATTATCCGGAAAGAAAGTTGTAGTGATGTGGTGAAATTTTACACATCTATGTATATGTTGATGTTAAAAAAAAAAAAAAAAAAAAAAAAAAAAAAAAAAAAAAAAAAAAAAAGTTGGATGTTTATTTTAAGCCAACGATGTAGAGTTATGTAAGTGGTCGATATCACCACTATTTGTTGTATTATATCTATGGATTGAATGGGAATTGGCAGTTATGGGAACGCCAATTAAGGATTATTCTTTGATTAAGATTTTGTTGAGTATAATTCGTGTCTACCTAAAGCGTGTGTTTCAAGTGTTAAAGCGTGAGTTATTCAATGATATGAGTCTTATTCATGGGATGGTTGGGATAGTGATTAACCACACTTAGGATTTTAATTTATTTGTTTTGTTTATTTTTTATTTTTACACCAATTTATATCCCAAATGTTATCCATACCCTTTATTATTCTTTATCCAACCAAACCTTTGATTTATTGAGATTAGGGATTTGAGCAATCTTAAGTATCGTAGTCGTGGATTCGGCTATGTATTTATGATTTTGTCGCCCTTTTTGATATATTATTATTGGTGAAGTTTGGACCTATCTTTAGCCTATTCGAGTTAAGGATTTGAGCAATTGCAAGTATCGTGTTCGTGGATTCGATCATGTATTTGTGATTTTGTCGCCTTTTCTGGAATTTGAGATCGATAGTGAAATAAGAATAATTAACCCTTAAGCCTAAAAACCCTTTTTACCGCTTTAGACTTGTTATTCCTTAGCTTTAGTGGTGGAGATGTGTATACTTGCCAAGCTTATGATAGAATATTCGTCGCGACTGGACAGTTAAACGATTAGATTTGCTTTTATCGACTTATTTTATTTTACTTCTAATTCGTTAAGTGTTTAGTTGTGTGATTACGAAATAAACGAATACATGCTTAAATATAAAAATAAATCCTAACATCTTTTAGGATACATTTTCATGAGATTTAATCTAAGGTTTACTTGGGGACAAGTAAAGTTCAAGTGGGGGGATATTTGATGAACTCAAATAAGTACATTTTATTACTATCATTTATCCTATTAATTTGACTTGTTTTACTATATTATGTATGAGGATTGATACTTAATCGTTTACTTTTGTAATTCTCAGGTAAAAACAAGCATTTGGTGAAACTTGGCGATTTTGGACTAATAATGGAGCAAAACGTGCATAAAGTGAAGAGTCTACTGAAATGAAGAAGATCAAGACTAATCTGCTCCAGATGCGCCGCATCTCACTATCAACATGCGCCGCATCTCTATCAAGATATCACCAGATACGATCCAAGATACAAGAGGACATGCGCCGCATCTAATAAAGAGTTACGCCGCATCTTCTGGCGGTGTACGAATATTCCTGAATATTATAATCTTGGACCCCACGCGAAGTTACGTACATACGCCGCATCTACTTAAGTAGATGCGCCGCATCTTCCCTCAGACACAAACTATAAATACCCCGTAGACCAGACGCATTAAGGAGATTCGGAAGTTCGAAAACCTAAAGACCGAACAGAAGAGAAGGACGAATTCAGTCAAGAGGCAGCACAAGACACACCCAAATCGAAGATACAAGAGCTGTAAGAAGGTGCTGCATGTATTTAATTCATTAAGTAGTTTTGTTTTATTGTTTTAGCAAACTTTAATTCATCAGGATTGGTGGCTTGTGTAATGTGACAACGGAAAGATTGCACTCCCTTTAATACTTGCTTTCCCATCAATTAAAGTTTATATGTTGATGTCTTTGGTTACTACTTATTAGTGCATTGACCACCTCTGTGTTTATTAGTGGCTTGCGGGCACCCGACTGCGGGACAAGGTGTGGCTCCCACGGTTGTTTCTAAATTGATCACTTAGGAATAACTTTTAGACATAAGTCGTCATTAAGGGTTTACTCGCCGATAAGAATAGGACCAACGAGAAAGGATTAATTACATACACTTCATATAAAGCTATCAATAAAACAAGTGACAATCTACTTAATCATAAGGACAGCCCTCTTATTGTCTCTAGTATCTATCTGTGTACGTGTGTGCTACTTGCTGATTCGTGCCTATTTGTTTATTTTATTATTTAATTGCAAACAAAACTGTGCCAGTCTCTCAGGCTGAAACCCCCTTGCGTTAGGATATTAAAATACTGATTAGATTAACGAGATTATACGTTCCACTCTTAGTGATCGACACTCTACTTACCATTATCTTCATACTGACCGGGTACACTGCTCGTTAAGTGTGTGTGTTATTGATAAGTCGGCTAAATATAAATTTAAAACTTGAGTAGGCATTAAAACTGCTAAACCGCAACGACACATCACGCGCATCAAGAACCAAGGGTCAACTAGGGACACAAACCACAACCACACGGAGGGCTCCCACTTGCCCCAAGACAATCATGGGCAAGTAAAGGCCCATAATGCACATGAAACTTTGATTCTGTCAGCCTAGTTTTTCTGTTTTGCGAGGCCCAATGCTCCTAGAAGACGACCTTGTCATCGTTCGGCCCAGTTGACAAAGTTGTAGCCCTATGTCTTGAGGACCTGGAAAACAAATTTTAGAAAAAAATATCTTACCAATCTGCGGGAAATCACGTTTTCCCAACAGGTGTCCAACAGCAACTTTCGGTCTACAACTCTTCAATCTTTCGCCATTTGGTTCCAAGCTCTTGTTTACAATACATATAAAGTAAAATACAACTAATCTACTTTGTATCTACTATAAAATGCCCAAACAATGGCTACACCAAAAATGAATTACATTACAAAAGTGCCGAAACAATGGCAAAACCCCAAAACAAGAAAAAATGCAACCAACAATCACAATCACAACGCACAAGTGGTCAAGGTTTTCATCGGCTTTGCATATACACATAATAATACATACAATTATGATCATTACAAGGTGTTGGCTAACTCCATGGGCAAACATGCATGTATTTGCCATGGATAACAAAATAAATAACAAGAATTAAATTGTTAGCCAACAAATCGAAGAAATAATTAACACGAATTAAAACCCCGAATGCTACACGTGACAAATGGCCATAGACTCATAACCCACTGATATTAGGACCTTCTTAACACCATTTTAACTCAGAAAAATAAGCCTCATGGGCTGATTAGAAATCGGGTTAAAAATCTCTTAAAAAACACGTTTTTAGGCCATTTTACGGGTACCGATCAAGTAAACAAACAACGTATGCATAACAAATGGCCATAGGATCAAAAAGTCCAGATCATAAGACCATCTCAAGGTCAACATAATCATGATATATAAGCCCTAGGGGCTGTTTTAAAATGACACCTTTAAATCCATTAAAAAAACATGTTTTTAGCCATTTTTACGCATACATGATGATCATATGACAACATATGATGGCTCGTGATACCACTATAGGTGATGTAGCAATATAAAAACATATTAAATAAATACACGCAGCGGAAAACATCACCATAATAGGATCCATAGTGCCATATGATCAATCAAATAAAATAAACACATAAGTTATATCTTTGTAGCGTGATCCGGGTAACACCACCAATATCACCACACGAATGGAATGAGAAACCCAAGTGATCAAAGGAGATCACCTCTATGTGTATCCATACTACACGTCATCGATCACCACCCGATGCTAGTCATGACCTCGTAACAATCAAATAACAATACATACACTATGAATATTACAAGATGAGATTCAAAACAAAACCCTAGATGGGTCTTGTGTTTATGCCGTGAGGTAGGAGGAGGGAGGGAGATAATATCTCCTTTGATGGTGGTAAGTTAATTAGATAATTGATTTATTCAATATTAAATTGAACTTATCAATATTTAGTTACACTTAGCACCTCCTTCTAACACAATAAGCCTCTCCTACTCTCTCTTAAGGCCGGCCACTATGTGGGCCTTCAATGGGCTTGCCCATTGTTGGTCCAATCCAAAAACACTAAGTCTAACTTAGTATTTGATGACCTGTTATAGATCCCAAGTTACATAGCCGTTTATATATTGTAAATACGATAATTACAATCTATAAAATGATGTCTCTATGTATAAGTGTGTGACCCCATAGGCTCACATATGTCTAGCCATATAATTATTAATTATGACACGAGCATACTCCAACACAAGCTCCATGGGTTATGGTTTATATAATAATCTAAAATACGTGATGACTTTCGAATGTAGGATACGAATATAATACAAGATTGGAACTATATGTTATGAAGTTTAATCACAAGATACGAATCCATAACTTAAGTATATATGAATTCGACTAACCCTTTTTGTTCACTTTGAATACAAATCGTATATAGAATCCGACTTACATTTAAATCGTACATAACTAATAGAAAGAATATACTTTTGTTTTGGGACTACATCACACGTCTAAGTAGGTCACATATAGACCAAATTTATTTTTAAACTTGTACACAACTTAAGGGCTGAAATATTTGAAGAACATTTGGTCATCCAAGCCTCCTCTTGACTCGAAATTATTCAGGAGACTTCCTTCCCATTTATTCAAATCGTTTAGCACATTTCCACTCTCACACAAAAACCCTAATAAACTCATAGTGACGGCAGCTTCACTTTTGGTTCTTTCAAAGAAAAACAAAGCAGAAAGGAGGAGGCTAGGTGATAGTTAAGTGGTGATTGTGCATGCTTTTGGTTCTGGTTCAACAAGAGTGTGGGTTGATTCGAAGGCTTTGGTATTTGGTTCCTTTTTATCCTTGTTACTTTCGTTCAAAATCGTTCCAAGGTATCTCTTAAAACATCCTTGTGTTTTTAGACCTATGATATGTATATACATATAAGACATAGTAACAAATCCATTGTTTCGTTAATAAAATATGAATGTACATAAATATATATACGGGTGGAACTTTTGATCACGTAAAATCATACTTATGGATCGATTCTGTCATGTGGTAATCAATTCGAACTTGGGAAATATATGTTGTTTTGGTCATTAGAACATTTGTATAATCCTTGTTATACGTCCATGAAAACTGGTCATAAACGTGAATAAAAGAAGAACCGTGTCTATTAAATACATGGGATATAGGGTGTGTTAAGGGTGATTTCATGTGAAATGTTAACTCCAGCTAGTGTCGATCTTATTTCCTGTTTTAAACCATTTGGATCTATTGTGGTATATGAATGAACCTAGTCTTTTAAACACTCAATTTGAACTCTAATACACGATTTAAAAACCTGGATATAGACTTGAATAATTAACATGGGGGCGTACAGGTTATTGACATGGATAAGGGTTTATCTAGGTGTAAATTCATGAAAGGTTTTGGTTCATTAATTTGTATGAATACATGTCGTGTATGTGTGGTCATGAAGAGCTGTATGTACATGTTTATGTGTCGTTTAAAACATATGAAAGGAGTATATGATCAGGTCTAGAAACTGAAGTAAGAAAGGTAGGGCGTTAGGTTGTTTTGGGGTTTCATTACTTTATGCGAATGTTAACTATTAAGAGGCGTGCATGCATGTATGTCATGAAGGTTTATGAGTAGAGTAAAAAATGTGTGTGATTGTGTGTCAGGTTGAGGCCGTGTATGCATCATTTGAATAAAAAGGGTAGAAGGATAGGCATTAGGTTGGTTTTGGTTTTATAATTTTCATGTGGAGCTCGTTAGATTTGTTGTTGGGTTCTGTGTATTGTGTGCGTGAGTATTGGATGGTAAAAAGGGTGTGAGTGCATGCATTTGTGTCGAGAGTGTGTATGTTATATCGGGTTTGGGATTGGTGAGAGCTCCGAATTTGTTGTAGTCCGGAATGGGTTGAAATGACTTTCTAAAATTTGCTAAACCCTAAGAGCGTATTAATTAATCTGAAACATATCTAAAGTATTTATTTAAAATTGGCGAAACCCTAAGTTGTTCATTAATTGAATTATTTACGTTTCAAACCCTAAACTTTGATAATTTATACATTAAACCCAAACTTTGATATAATGACATATTAAACCATAACCTATGATTTTGGTCATTATTAACCTTTAACTTTACTTAATTATAAATAGTAACCCTAATTTATCAAAGTTACTAATTCTGGAAAGTTACTAAATTTGGAAAGTTGCTATAAATAGAAGGAAACCCTAATATGTCAATCTGAACAACAATAAGTACTGAATCAGTAATAATTTATGTAATGGTTCTTAGATGAAAAGACGATCATTAATTCGTGTAGATTCGCTGAAGAAGGAGTAACTTCCGACCCTTGTGTTTTCTGATATGGTTTCATTTGCGGTTTGAGGTACATATATTCTACCCTTTCTCAGTAAGGTTTCTGATCTCTTGACTTGTTGATCCTTGACTTGATTCATTTGCTTGATATGATTCCATTTGATATGATTCGTTGATATGATCCGGTTGATATTATCACTCGATATGATTCTGTTTGCTATCCATTCTGTTATGATGATCTGTATATTATCTCATTGATATGAGATTCTATTATGTTAATATGCTCTGATTGATTATGCTATAGTAGCTCCGTTATGATTATGGATAGCCTTGTTTGTTTATCTGTTCTGTTGCCCGAGCTAACTAGCCATGGAGGTACCATGGTCATGTCATTGAGGCGCCAATGGCATGACACTTTCTGTGGAGGTGTGATTGAACCACGGCGTTCCCTTCTGTTCTGATTATATGATTATTTGCGCACATGGCCATTATGTTATATATATGCATAGTCTCTTACTTGTATATGTATCCTATTTCAGGGAGCGTATGGATGCATCCTAGGTATATGATTTGATATGGATATGATATGATATGACTTAGTGATTAGTAGTGCGTGCCATGCACCCATTTCACTTCTAGTACATTGAAGCTAGCTACTCCTCATACAACTTATGATTTGATGGATATATGGATAAGATATGATGTGATTGTGTGACTAAGCATGTGGCATGATTTCTGAGATCGATGGGCATTTCTGTTCTATTATACGATTATGATTCTCTGATTGATTCCTTTGACTTCATTAAGATCTCCTTATGTTTCGCTAAGATCTGCTTCTTATGATATATGATATTTTGTTCAGTTGATCCTTGATCTCTTATTCGTTTGACAGATGATTTTCATTCAGCAAGAGCTTATGTTCCATTTCCCTATACTTATATATGTTCGATTATTCGTTTTGGTTTATATCTGTTCACTGGGCTTTTTAAGCTCAGTCGCATTTCTTTTCTTGTGGCAGGTTTTAGGTTGGAAGGTGGGATTGAGTGAAGAGTGCATAGGAGCTCTTAGTGGACCACCCTGATGATAGATACCCATTTGCTTTTAGACTTAGATTTACCTTCAGGTAGCTTTGGCTTGGATTTGTATTTCCATTTTTGGAACTCATTATGTATAGAGTTAGTATTTCGTTACTATCATTAGAAAACCTTTGTAACCATTACGTTTATAAGTCTTCCGCTTGCGTTTTGTATGTTCTGATTGACACCATAATGTGACATTTTGACCTTTGTCGGGTTGGGGTGTTACAGTTTATGGGCTTGGTTTTTGGGTCATGGATAGTCCAAGTCTTTACAAGTAATATGTATTTTATAAAATGTAGGTAACTAGTTTACTTAAGTGTTTTTATAAAATGGTTTTAGTTTTATGTGAACTTGTTAAAATATGTTTAAGGTTTATTTTTTTAATGAAATGAGTTAGTAAGCTTTTGGCTCAAAGCGTTATGTATTTTATCTATCTCGTTAAAATGATTTTACGTTTGTCATCGACAAAACAATAGAAGATCATAAAATATAAATAAGCATTTTTAAGGTTTATTTGTATTAACACGGTGGATTCCGAAATATTAATGAAGAGCATTGTTTACAATCCACCCTCAAATGTTACACCCAAATCTCCTTAGCCTACCTTGTATGCACTCATTTTTAGTGCATTATTGTTACAACATTTATGTTAAACCCTTTATTAATTGTCTAGTTCATTACATGGTTGCTAAGTCGAGTCATATGTTATAAATACAGTTTTGGGACGATTGGGACTCATGGGTTAAGTAATATTTATTATGGAGTAATGGGTAAGAAGTCAAATGTTATTACCCCCATGTGTACATTAATGTGTAAGTACTACACGTGTTTTGATCTTTGCAATTCGGGTCATTATTTAGTTTTAATTATTTAAAAGTTCAAGTGTTTGGACGCAAATATAAATCCCTTGTGTATTGATGTATATTTTATTGATGGTAGGGCAAGAGTGTATGAAACAAAAATCAAAAAAAAAAAAAAAAAAAGAAGAAAAATGAAAAAAAAAATAAAGAAGAAAAATAAAAAGAAAAAAAGAAAAAAAAAAAAGAATAAAAACATACAGACTACCATCCCGCCTTTTTATCTTTTGTTTAAGTCAAGATAGTGTCAAGAAAAATACTAAAAGAAGTTAGAAGTTAGCGAGTCGAGTCGAGTCTTGGTTTAGCAACGCCACCTTGTACATGTGATTGACTTAAATAATTGACTTGCTACCAGTAAATATCCCTATATCCACAAAACCGTGTTTCCCTTACCCTTACACCTAACGTTACAACCCTTTAAAAGCCCTCTTTGATAGTTTATCCTAGGTGCTTACGCTAAAGTGGTCGAGGTTTGATCCGTTCTCAAGCTTATGGTAATCTATGTGTTATGACAGGTAGAGAGTGTTTTATTATCCCGTTTCCATACATGTTATATAACTTATACACCCGAGAGATGTGAGAATCCAAACACTTTATGTGAGGTGCTAGTATATAATTTTCGTGCTTGTTTTGACTATTGTGGAATGAATGTATGTTGTAATTACTTTTATACCAATGGTAAATGACCCCTAACTTGTAAATTGATTAGGATAAAAAAGATTTGCTTGAGGACAAGCAAATCCCAAGTGTAGGGATATTTGATAAGGATTTAAAACATACCATTTTAAGGGGTCATTTAGTCCCAAAACTCGTATATATTTGATCAAATATTGCCATAAATCGTTCCTTTTCACATTTTAGGTACTTGGGACGCAAAAGATGAAAACCGGCAGGTTTAGGCTAAATTAGACAAGAAAGTGAAGAAAACGACCAAGTCACGAAAAATTATGGAAAAGGGCTCCAGACAACATCACACTTTACAAGTGTCGCCGTCACTTGCATTTGGATGAGATGATTTGATGAAATTTTACAAGTGACGGCTCAGATAAGTTGAGAGAGTTTCGAAGCTGCCGGCGTCACCACCAACAAACAGTCCATGATGGCATCACTCATTAACAAGCGACGGCGTCACAATGGCGACTCAGCTACAAACGAAACCCTAATGTCGGTGGTCTGACGGCGTCACAACCCACAACGTGACGCCGTCACAACTGTAATACTATATATATTTTTGCATGTTTTTCATAATCCGTGTAACATCTTGGAGGAACTATTAGGGCATGATTTTCAGAGCTTTTGTAAGGGTTTTACAGTCCCCAAAACCCATGTTTCATTAAAGTTAAGTAATTCATCTTTAATCATTCAATATATCTATGTGTTGTTTGATTATATGCTTTTCTTTTCTTCACTTTAACATGCTAGGCTAGATATATTAGTGTTTGCTTAGATTTAATGAAACCTAGTTATTAATTATTGATTGTCGTCTCTTGTTTAATTGGTTGCCTCGCATTAGGAGTAGGAAAACTTGCTTAATTCTTATATGTAATAGCTTGAATGTCCGACTAAACAACGCTAGAGTGAATTGGTGGTTTTTCTCATTGTATTTATTGCGTGAATTGCGGCATGTAGATCCTAGGAGACTTAATAGGCTTTAAGCTTCTTAGGGGAGACTTATACGTTCATAGAGTTAGGGACTTTGGCACCTCCCTACGACCAATAATAAGGAATACAACGCTTTAATTAAAACAAGGACATGATAATTCAACTAATCAATAAGAGATAAATAGGGAGTAAAGATAATCTAAGTAAACACGTTTTTCCTATCATAAGAGTTACCACTTTACTTTTTTGCATAATTAGTTTAATTTAGTTTTAATCAGTTTAATTGGTAGTTTTAAACACCCACTCTTCAAACCCTGAGATTTTACTTGCTTTATAAAAACATAAAAAATATAAAAAGAATCCTACCTTACCTTTAGACCTATATCGTCATACACTTTGGCCTTCACAACTCTATTCCCCTAGAGAACAATCAATCTCCCGTGTCTTGCCTATACTACACTACAACGGTTAGGTACACTGCCTAGGAGGATTGTAAAACTTAGGTAGGTTTTGCAAAATAATCCATCAGGGCGTGCTCGACCGGTACAACCTCCTCTGGTGTAGGCTCTGCTGGAACTGGCTCCTCCTCGGGATCTTCCTCTGACTCCTCCTCGGGATCATCCTCCTCCTATGAGTAAGAGTCATCGCTCTCTTTATCCTCTAGTGGGGTGGTGAATGGGTGGGTGATGATACGGGTGATGAGGAGAGTGGGGTAGTGGAGGTACCCAGATAGACAGACCGGGTCCTCTTAGGAGGTAAAGGAGGTAGTGAGGAAAGCTATAGACGGTAACCAGGGACACGTACTGACATACGGACTATACGACGGCCAATAGGAGTCTAAGTGTGTGGGGTTCTGTGTGCCGAAGAGTGGCGATGAAGGAAAGGTGAAGTGGAGGTAGTGTCAGTAATGAGAGTAGGTGTAGGCTGAGTAAGTAGAGGTGAGGTAGGTGTGATATCTGACTGTACTGCTCATACCACCTGAACATATGGGTCTTCAGGAGTAAATGTGAGCTGGCACAAGGAATGAATACGACCAGTAGATAAGATGTCTTCGTGGACATCAAAGTGAACAGCAAATGAAGGCGATGATGACATAGTCTGTGACAAGATGGTACGGTATGTGTAAGTATATAGAAAATACTTATATGATATATGTTAATGTTGGGAACACATTTCTTATGTAATCAAGTATTGGTCATATTATTAGGTTTCTTAGAGCTTTATGTTTGTTTCAATAGTCACGGCCCTATTAGGAGCCCTATGGGCCGTGACATAGTGCTTAAGTTTCCAGAAGATTAAGGAAAAAGTGTTGCCCTAACACTTTCCTATAAATACACATGTAATCTACTCTTATTATTGTTAGTTTTTATTCTCTATGCTAATGAAACTTTGCTACTCTATCGGATGAATAAGATCTGACCATTCTCTCTTTCTCTTCTCTCATTCTATCATCTTGTACATGTTATATTACTTGTTTTAAGCTTAATCTAGGACCAAACAAGTGGTATCATTCGCTAGAAGATCATTGAGTAGTGTGTTCTTGCTTAATTCGTAGCTTATATCTAGTTTACGTTTGGTTTTGTAGTGAATTAGTGACAAAATATCATTTCTAGCACTTAATCTTCACACTTGTAAAGTGTTAAGATCTCTATAGTGTGTAGAAGTTTGATTTATAGTCAAAAGGTTAGATTTTTTTCGACTTTCACTAGTTTTACATTCGGTTTTCATAGTTGCATCTCATCGAAATTCATCAAATTTCGTTTCAAACATTAAAGCTTGAAACTTTCTTATTATTTAAGTGTTTTTAAATGTTTTGATACAAAGAGATTCAGTTTAAACATCGTTTTTGACTAGTAAAAAGCGTTTTGATTAAACTGTGTTTCTATCGGAATTGGTGAAAAGGGTTTATCGAAATTCGTTACAAGGGTTTATCGGAATTGGTAATTAGGGTTTATCAGAATTGGAGAAATTAGGGTTTATCGGATTTGACGACTTAAGGCTTATCGGAATTGTTACTAAGTAAATTCCTTGCTTGTACAAGCTTGTGAAAATACTTCGACTTTGAGGAAAATATCCTATCTTGTATAAGGTAGTGAGAAAATTATCGGAATTGCGATTCAGATACGTTATCGAAATTGCCAAGTTCTATCGCAATTCAGATAAGTTATCGAATTTGCAAAATTCTGTTGCAATTACAAAGTCCATCGCAGTTCCCAAGATCCATCAAAATTGACTAGTTCATCAAAATTCAGCTACTTTTGTTGGAATTGGATAAATCCATCAGAATTGGAAATTTCATCGGAATTCAGATAATCCATCTCAATTCAGTGACCTCGTCGCAATTGGCAATTGTGAATAGTGTTTTGTCGAAATTGAATGTGAACAGTGATTGTCGGAATTGAAAGTGAACAGTAATACATCTAAATTCATACTTAACCAAAACCAAACTTTATAACTCATAACACACTTCTCAATTGTCTACAAGATCCATAAGAACACAAGTTACTTCTACAAGAATGTCTCAACCACCGAACTACAACTACTTTTACAATCAAAAACAACAGTATCATCAACAACAACAATATCCTCAACAACCACAATATCCTCAATAACCACAATATCCTCAACAACAACTCTTTATACAACAACATCAATTTTTCCCTCAACAACAGCCATATCAACAACAACCAATTCAGTCCTACCCACTTCCAGCAAAACAACCACACTGGTTTGATCAAATGTGTGAAGCCATAAGTAGTCAACAATCAAGACATGAGGCTGGATCCTTAGACACACCTCCTATGCTCACTTCGGGTAACTATATGCAATGGGCAAGTCGATTATGACGGTTCATCGAACTAAAGAAACCGCATGGAAAATACATGAAAAGGGCTATCATTGAAGGACCATTTCAAGTGCCAACAACAACAGTTCCTAGAGAACCAAATGCTATTCTTCAAAGAGAAGCAACTGTGACCCCTATTCCTGATGCTCAGCTTACTGCAGAACAACTACTTCACCGTGAAGCCAATGAACTTGCAATGTCTTACATCCTTCAAGTAATTCCTAATCCAATCTTCAGAAGTATTGATGCACAGAAGACTGCTAAGGACATGTGGGAACACGTTCATCTCCTCATGGAAGGCACTGAATTGAACCAAGAAGATATGGAATCAAAACTCTATCTTGAATACACATTGTTCATGATTGAAGCAGGAGAATCACTAGAGTCTTATTACCATAGGTTCACCAACATCATAAACGACTTGGAGAAACACAACATTATTCTACCCAGGATTGCAGTAAATACAAAGTTCCTCAGTTGTCTTGGTCCTGACTGGCAGAAATATGTCACCTTTGTTCGTCAAGCAAAGAATCTACACAACGCATCTTATGGGTTGTTGTATGATTATTTGAGGCATCATTAGTTAGAAATTGACAAAGATAGAGCTGCTCATGGTAGTTATTCACCATCAACAACTCCAAACTCATTATCACTGATAGCTCAATCTCATTTTACTCCACAGTCAAATCAGGATTTTGTCCAACAACAACATCACTTTGCTTATCCTCAACAAACCTCATAGAATCAACTCGTTCCATATGAATAAACACCGCAATCAACTGACAATCAACTTGTTCCTTATTACAACATGGATACCATGCTTTACTCCAATGCCAACAGTGATGAAGATGATGCATTCAATTCATTGAATGAAGGATTTGCATTAATTGCTCGTGCTTTCAGAAAGTTCTCCAACAGATCCAACAACCGTCTTCGTACTTCGTCCAACACTCGTCATCAAGCTGTTGTCCAAGATGGAAGAGTTGAGATTCATAACCGAGATTATGGAAGAAATGGATCGTGAGGTTACATGGGAAACTCAAGAACTGGGCAAAGGTTTAATGCAACAGGTGGCAATAGGAACAATGCTAGTACTCCACAGAGAACGGCTAAGATTGTTGAAACCGGGAATCAAGGGATTGGAAATACAATGGTCAGATGTTACAACTGCAATGGAAAAGGTCATTTTGCTAGTGCTTGTCCCAAACCAAGAACAAGAGGCAGTGAGTACCACAAGCAAGCACTACTTCTTGCTCTTAAGGATTAATCTGGGGGCACTCTTACTGAAAAAGAGAACAACTTCATGGCTAATGCATAATCTAATGATGATATGGAAGAATTGAAAGCTAATGCAGCCGTGATGTTGATGGCCAACATGCAGGAATTGCACATGAGTGAAACAGACCCAGTATATGATGCTGACGGTCTGTCTCAGGTACCTGATTCAACATGTCTAATACATGAAATAGTATCACCATCTGCATCTGCATCAACCGAAGAGCAAATTGTTCAAACTGCTTCATTATTATCTCCTCAAGAAGATGAACAAATGAACACAGTGGTTACATTTGATGAAGATCAAATTAACACACTTGTTACCTTTGATGATCCACTTGATGATGATAATAATGATCAAATTGAACAAGATGATCTATTGCTTGGTCCAGATCCAGAACTCTTGACCTTGCTATTGACCACCCAAACCCAGTTGGACACACAAAAATTCCAGATTGATAAATGCAATGAGATCAATAGAAACTTAAAAGCCAAAGTTGCATTATTGACTAAGGATCTTGAGTGCTATAAAATACAACATACAAATTATGAAACAAAAGAAAAACGCGAAAAAAGTTTTGAAGTTGCATTCCAAAAGTCTTATGTGAAAGAACAAGAGTTAGAACATCAGATACGAGAATTAACTGTTTCCAAAAATAACTTGATTTCTCAAATAGAACAGGAAAAATTAGATTTCAAACAACAGGTTGAACACCTAAATTCTGAACTTTCAAAAACAAAAACAGAGTTGTCAACTTGTCAAACTAGTTTTTCTGAACATAAACAAGTGTCAAAGAAACGGATTGATTCCTATCTTGAGGAAATCGTAGAATTGGAATGTAAACTAAAAGAGTTTCAAAAGGTTACTTATAAAACTGGTGAGTCTGTAACCACAAATCAAAAATTCACTCTAAAGCAAAATCCCCAAGGATATGGCTCTGCTATTGATGACAAACCATGTTTTCTATACATAGCACTCAAGGAAAATCCAAAGTTATATAGTGTAGAACATCTTTTTGATGACTCTATTATGCGTGTTGTTGTACATAATTGTGAGGAAGAAATGGAATAGGAAGAAGAGAGTCGATCTGAAATGACTAATGTCAAGTTTAATAAACCATTTTATTACTCAAAAGTACCTCATATTACTGACACCTTCGTTCCTCAACAAGATAAAATAGAATAGTCATGGTTTTTAATGCAAATGAATGAATCTTCTTCTGAGGGTGGTCCTGTCAAACCAGTGGCACAAGTAAATGGTCCTTTACCAAATTCGGGTGTAATTGCACCATTACCAAAAAGATGTCTTGTACTTAGATATTTTGATACATTTATGGAAGACATAAAATTTTTGGAACAAGCAATTGAACGTAATTCTGAAATAAAAGTTTCCACTTTTCTTTCTCCTTATGAAAAAGAAAAGAGAGAAATTTTTCAAAAATAATTTTTACCATATGTTCAACATTTGCGTCTTTGTGCTATACACTGGGAATAGGAGCTTCAATCAGAAGTCACATCCATGATGAACACTTTCAATGCAACTGAAAATGCGATCTCAAAACAAAAACGTAGAAACAAAGTTTGACAAAAAGAAGTAGATCGACTCTTGGAAGATGTTCTATGTTCTGATATTATCTTTGTGTTCATGAATTCCATTTATGTGTCTTGCAATGAAATGCTTGTTGATGATCATTCTGTTGATACTAAAATGTTGAGACTTGAAATTGTAAATTTAAAAAGAGAAAATGAGAGAATCAGCAAAATCAATGATGATGTGCAAAGTAAATTGTTAAAGAAATTTTTTAACTCAATCAAAAGCTGCAATGGTGTCAGACTCAAAGTCTTTATTTTGAGTTACAATTACAAAGTAAAAAAGAAACAATGTCCTTTCAAAACAGTCACGCTTCCATAGTTCAGAATCTTGAAAATGAAAATGATGTTTTAAAACGTCAAATTTTTGAATATGAAAAGGACATTGATGAAGTTTGTCAAAATCGGAATGACACTGTTTGCTTAAACAGAGAATTGGATTCAAAAATTCAACAAAAGAATCACATCATCATTGAACTAAAAGAGAAAATTAAATTACTTGAAAAAGGGAAGCTTGTCCACACAAATGTGATTTCACCAGGCATGTATGAAATAGATGAAACACCTAGGAAAGAATCCCCTCAGACTACTAATGTGAATGCTTCGACTTCTATAGGAATAGTCACCCCTTCTAGCGTTAGCAGATCCAGGCCTAAGAGCACCAAAAAGAAGACTAGTATTTGGCAACGTAAGAGCGGCACACTAAAAGACCAACAAGTAGAAGACCACCTTAGGAGTTTGAATAAAAAGCATGTTGCGTCTGATGTAGAATCAAACTTAAAAACTTGTAATTCTAATCTTGATGTAACAAATGCTAAGACTTTGAATGTTATGAATGTTTTGAATGTTGATGCTTCTTGTGTGTTTTGTCGTACAAGCATATTATCTGGTGATCATAAAAAGTGTATTGCAAAATCTCTTTTGTCTCGTAATATGAAACGTACATATGGCATTTCCTCTAGGCCTACTAGTGCTTCTAAGTCTATATTAGGAAAACCGCCAAGTGTAGTTTCTAAGAATGCCGTAGACAAAACCATAGTTGCTAATAAAACAATCCAATCACCTAGTGCATTTACTAAGAAGAAAGCTGAATCTAGTTGGACATGGCAACGTTGGCTACAGAGGAAACCTAGTTTTACTTGGTTACCTAAAATTCTTAATAGCTGATGCGTGGTTTTGCAACCTTACAACAGGTTTTACCTCTCGAGGGATCTCAAGAGGCTTACAACCCCACCAGGCAGTGTACCTGACCGATGTAGTATAGTGTAGTGGTAAGTACGGGGGATTGATCGTTCTCCACAAGGAATAGTGTTCGTTAGGTATGAAAGACTACTCTAATAGGTCTAAGGGTGAGAGAAGATTCTTTTTATGTTTTTATATTTTTATGAAAGCAAGTAAAATCTCGGGTTTGAAAGAGTGGGCGGAATTAGTCGCTAATCAACTAACCCAAATTACTACGAATGCAAATAAAATAAAATAACAAAAATGAAAATGTTGGTGAAAACTTATGTGGAGGGAAATGTGTTTACTTAGATTTCCTTACTCCCTAAGTATCTTTTACCGGTTGATTAGTGTGTATTAGTTGCGTGGATGACGGGTGTATTCCTTAATACCATTCGTGGGGTGGCGTACGTACTTCCCCAACTCTACAAGCTCCTACTTTACTCCTATGTCGAGCCGGCTAGGAAGCTCCTAACATGGGATCACTAGAATTCGCTTGTGCATTAAATACAACCATAAAAACCTTTAGTACGCATTGGTTCATGTTTCTTAAGACGTTCAAGCAAGTTACCGAATAGGAAGTTAGCCATTTTTCTTAAGCCTAACATAGATAAACAATCATCCAATACAACTAATAACACACTAATAACCAATAATCAATAGCTAGGTTTCATTAGATCTAAGCAAACACAAGATAAATCTAGCCTAGCATGTTAAACAAAAGACAAGAACAAGATAGAATCAAACAACACATAGACATATTGAATGATTAATTGATAACTTATCTTCAATGTAACATGGAAGATCTCAAGGCAAAAAGCCTTGAAAGAGCTGCCAAATTCGTCCTAGGGTTTTCACACACAAAGTTCCCCAATAAGTTCCACACTAATGACAAAGAATTGCAAAACTATATATAGATTTTTAGATCTGACGGCGTCACGTTATGGAGTGTGACGCCGTCACCTCGCCGCTTTTAGGGTTCCCGGATGACCTTCTTGACGCCGTCCCTCTTTAGCTCTCCAAAATCCGTTCTGGCCTATCAAGGCTTGACGCCCTCAGACTATGAACGTGACGCCGTCCCTCTTTGAATTATAACGTGACGACCTTGATCAAATTAAAGAGTGACGCCGTCAGAATTCCCATGCAATTTTCACTGGCTTATCTTGAGTAAATTTCACATCCACCACTTTTGCCAAGCCATGACGCCGTCTGGAGATAATCCTGACGCCGTCAAAGGTAACTTTCAGCAAGATTTTGAGACTTTGTCGTTTTCTTCACTTTTATGCTCCAAAAACGTCCAAAATGCTTCCTTTTCCAGATTTCTTCTCAAAAGTACCTAAAATGACAAAAGGAACGATTTAGGGCAATATTTGATCAAATAAATACGATTTAGGGCTTAAATGACCCCTTAAAAGCGGTACACTTTTCGCTTCATCAAATACCCTTACACTTGAGATTTGCTTGTCCTCAAGCAAATGCGCTTTTATTCTAATCAAAATACAAGTTAGGGGTCATTTAATGCTAACATAAAAGTAATTACAACAAATAATCGTTCCACTTTAATCATAATAAGCATGGAGATTATAAACTAGCACCTCACAAGTAGTGTTTAGATACTCACATCTCTCAAGTGTCATCAAAATAAATCTCATAAATGAAAACGGATAATATCTCTCACTACCTGTCATAGCAAATAGATTACCATAGGCTTGGGAAAGGATCGAAAACCTCCTCCACTAGGCGTAAGCACCTAAGATAAACTATCAAAGAGGGCTTTTAAATGGGTTATAACATTAGGTGTAGGGAAAAGGATAACACGGTTTTGTTGGATAAGGGATATTTTACTGGTGGCGAGTTAAAGATCTTGATCAATTACATGTACTATACAATGTTGCTAAGCTAAGACTCGACTCAATCTTAAGCTAATGAAAGAAAATAACAAAAACATAAAACAAACAAAAAATGAAACGGGATGGTAGTCCGTATGTTTTTTTTTTCTACTTTTCTTTTTCTTATTTTTTTGTATTTTTTCTTGATTTTTTTTTTTTTTTTTTTTTTTTTTTTTTTTTTTTTGTGCATACACTTTTGCCCTACCATCCAAAATAATACATCATAGGGGCATTGCATTCCCCTTACACTTGAACTTTTACATAACTTTACAAATTACTATTCTTATGACTCGAATTAAGATAATTGAAAAACTTGGAGTACTTTTAAAATATTTAGCACATATGGGGGTAATAAATGATGTTCTTCCCTATTACTTCATTACACTAGTACTTTACCCATGAGTCCCAATCGTCCCAAAACAATATGTACAAGGATATGACTCGACTTAGCAACCATGTAATCAACTAGATAATTAACTTGGGTTTAAACAAATGTTGTAACAATAATGCACTAAAGATGAGTGCATACAAGGTAGGCTAAGGCGATTTGGGTGTACATTTAAGTGGGGTGTAAACAAATTCTTCCTTTAAGTAAAATGCTTAAAGGTCGAAACGAAAAGATAGGCTCTGAGGGGTGTACTAGGGGTATCGTGTACTAAAAATGAGTACAACGCAAAGGGTGTGGGAGAATTACTTGACCAATGTAGCCAAAGTAATTATAACAAAATCACAGGTGTAAAACAATGGGTTAATCCTAATGCCTCTTATCATGTAGTAAATCTAACTACACGAATGTAGTCTCACTTGTGGCCTTGGAATGGTCCTAACGCAAGTTCTAGAATCTAAGTGCTACCGGTACACACATCATAGCATAAATGCTTTTCCTACCAATTCTAGGGGCGAACCTCACATATTTGGGGGTGGAAAATTTTTTAGTGGTACGGTTTTGTGCTAGTCATATAACTCCTATCCGTGAGACGCTCATTAAGATCAAAGCTTCACTCCTAAATGTTGTAAAAAATTTTAAATTTGGCACTAAAATTACCCTAACAAGTATTTATCTCAGTTTTATTACACATCTACTATTAAACAAACAAAAATCAAGCGTAATAGCATTCTCTAATCGTACTTTTACCCCCCTTACACTTGAGATGAACATTGTCCCCAATGTTCAAATAACAAGATGTAAAAGCATAAAGTAAAAGAATAAAATCAAATACTCCCCTGATTCGCTCGGTGGATAATGAAGTTACACGGTTAGATCTTCTTCCAAAGATAATGTTGAAGCTCCATGACTAATGCATCGCCATAAGCTTGATTCAAAACATTTCTTTGTCCAAAATAACCTGTTAAACCTGAGAAAACAAACACGAAAACCTGCATAACATCGGCGGGATAAACTCTATATATAAGGATATAATGCTTGTGGAATGATAACTTTGCAGATTCCTGGAGATTATAAGTTATAGATTTAATAAAAACTTTTTATGAAAACAAAACTTTCAAAAATTTTCAGAAAATTAAACCTGACGCCGTCAGGTTGTAAAGCCTGACGCCGTCAGATATGATCTGACAGAATTCTCATGTTACGTTTCCGGAAAAATTTTGGAAAAACCTATACCTTACTTCCTGGAAATCCTGCAAAACATCATTATGACTCGATACAAGCATTTGACTCAAACAAATACTAATATGTATGTTAATTTATTATTATTACGATTCATGTTCATTTGTTCTAATAAACCGGTTTGGATTTCCCTTACACTTAACTTTTGCAAAATACCTTTATATGTAGTTAAGACGAAGTTAAAAACAAGATAAAGCATTTTCACAAATTACTTTTGAACATGAATCAATAAGAATAAAAATTAAACATGCATACGGAAACAAATAAAATCAAAGAAACAAATAAACAAACACACAAAGCAAATAAAGCTTGGGTTGCCTCCCAAGAAGCGCTTTTCTTTATTAACGAGTCTTGTAGCTAGACTCAAAGTCACGGACATTACGTGATTCCGTCATTGGTCACGGTTCCTAGGCCATTCTCATTTGATTCTCTATCAGAATCACTTTCATAGTAAAGGTATTTTGGGTCCTCGAGATCAAAAGGATTGTTTCGGTATTTAGAACTAAGCTCCTTATCATGCTTAAAGAATCCACTTGACAGGTCAAAAGTGTCCTTACATCCCCTTCTCACATCATCATCACATAACACGAGTTGGGAACTTAACCCATCGAGCCCTTCACAATCAACCTCCTTGAATTCTCTTATCTTGTAAGGCGTTTGGTATGAGATTTCCCTAATCCCATCGGTGAAAGTCATGATCCCATTGAGCTCGTCCACAACCAAGCTTGTGGCCTTGCAAAAAGGTGCCCCAAAAACAACTTGTGATAACCTGGGATCGATGTACTTTTCGATATTATCGACGATTGCGAAGCTCATAGTGAATGTCATGTTTCCTACAAACACCTGTACATCATCATCTATGCCAATGTCGTCTTTCCCTTTATGAATCATTCCCCATCTGCAAATGTTGTTATAATGAAACAAAGAAATCACATTTTTGGGTAAACATGTGTCAATGTAAACATTATAAAAATGCTTGTGACCAATCATGCAAGGTATTTTGAGATTATTCGGATCAAGTTGCTTAATTCGGCCAGGCCTTCTACCGCATAGCCCCCATGTGTTGCCACATGCTGATGGTTGATATTCATACACTTCTTCACAGCCATCCCGAAAAATCACTTTCCTGACACCATCGGTAAATAATGCACTCCTATCATTCTCATCGAGTATCACTCCCGTTGCTTCTATGAATGGTTTGCCTAGAACAAGGCCAGTTAGGGATGGGCTGATGATAGAGTTCATGTTATTAATTACAGTTAACTCGATATGAAAGAGGAACTTTTCTATCACAATTGGAACACTCCTTATTACCCCGATGATATTAGACCCTTCATAATTGACTTGTTCGGTGAAGGCTTCGTTATATAGAGAGAGGGATATTGCATTCATAGAAGAGTTGGGGTTTATGTATGCATCTTTTATAAACTTTTTCCTAGTGATGCAAGATATCTTAAAGACCCTAGGAACGCCATCCTCTATTCTCTCTCCGAATCCCATAGGCAACTTAGCTGTGCCCCTCTTAAGTTCCTCCACCAGGGGGCGGTCTAGCAGTCCTGGGAGCTCATGAGGTATTTCGGATTTCTCTTCTGAGCCCTCCTCATCACTTACCTCTCTTGTACTCGAGTTCTTTGGTGGGTTTAGATAGTCGCCGGGCGCCTCGGGGTTCTTTTCGGGAACTTCACCCTCCATTTCATTGTCCACATTCTTGGTTGATTGTTGGTCCAGATTGGGTTTAGGGACAGGTATTGTTGTAATGGTGTTCACGAAGTGGAGAGGTTTCGAAGGGGTATGAGTATCTCCAGTTTCTTTTCCGTTTTGTGATATGTATTTGAAGAGTTTACTAGGGTGCTTGATTTTTACAGGAGGGGGTGTTTGGTGAGTCACCGTGACAGATTTGATCTCATTAACTCGTGTCAACTCACAAGTTGACCTGCCAGCAAGGCGATCATTGATAACCTTAAACAGGTTATCAACCTTGTTGTTCATATCAACTTGCTGTTGTCTGAATTGATTCTCAAGTTTGGAGAGCTGTGTTTCTTGAGAGAGAATGAATTTTTGCAGTGATTCCTCGCGATTTTGTTGTTTATGCGTATGCTGATGAGGATAATGTTCAGACCAGGTGAGTGGGGGAGAGTCATTGAATGATACACTTCGAGTTTGGTTCCAACTAAAATTTGGCTTATTCTTCCATGCCTCATACGTATCTTCGGGATTCTTGTGTCCATAATTAGTAGTGAGCCACTTATCTCCCGCCTTATCGATTTGCGAGGATGCGAATTCTTTGAAAGCCTGTTTGGGGAGTTCCATGCAATCATGAGTGTTGTGGGGACCACTACATAACTCACATAAAGAAGTGATTTTGTTCACTTGGCTTGAAGGTTTTAGGAGCCTCGTAGGATTTCATGAGAAACTTGACTTGATCTTCAAGTTCTATGATCCTACGGTCGGAAGTGCTTGAATTGTTCGAAGGCAAAGATATTGCCTTGACCGTTTTATTCAAATCACGGGGATCACTCCAACTTTCGTTGTCATAAAGAGCAAGATCCTCTAGGAGAGCCCATGATTGTTCCACACTTAGATCACGTAGCTTACCACCGGCCGATTGGTCAATGGTTTGCCTTGTGTAGAGATTGATATGGTCATAGAAGATTTGGACTTGGAGCCAAAGTTCTATGCCATGGTGAGGGACTTTTTGGAGTAAGTCCTTGAATCGAGTCCATGCCTCGTAGAGAGTTTCGCCTTGACGTTGTTGGAACATCAAGATATCATTCCTTAGCTTGGTAGTTCTTCCCAGTGGGAAAAACTGAGCAAGGAAACGAGTGGTGAGATCATCCCAAGAGGTGATGGATCCTGCGGGTTGACGTTCTAGCCACTGACTAGCTTGGTCCCGCAGAGAGAATTGGAAGAGACGCAATCGGGTCGTCTCTCGAGTGGCAACATCAAGGTCTATAGAATCAACGATTTTAAGAAAGTCCTTGAGATGTTGATTAGGATCTTCAGAACGAAGTCCATGGAATGCGCATCCGCTTTGCACCAACCGGATGGTGTCGGATCGCAAGGGTGTGATATTGGCTCCTTGAGTGAGCTCAATGGTGTTTCGATAGCCATGGTGGCTAGGACGGGAATACTCTCCTAAAGTACGGGCTCTAGGAGGTGGTGGTGGTTGTTGTGGTGGTGGGTTGTTGGGATTAATGATTGCGTGGTTTTGCAACCTTACAACAGGTTTTACCTCTCGAGGGATCTCAAGAGGCTTACAACCCCACCAGGCAGTGTACCTGACCGATGTAGTATAGTGTAGTGGTAAGTACGGGGGATTGATCGTTCTCCACAGGGAATAGTGTTCGTTAGGTATGAAAAACTACTCTAATTAGGTCTAAGGGTTGAGGAAGATTCTTTTTATGTTTTTATATTTTTATGAAAGCAAGTAAAATCTCGGGTTTGAAAGAGTGGGCGGAATTAGTTGCTAGTCAACTAACCCAAATTACTACGAATGCAATAAAATAAAATAACTGAAAATAAAATGTGGTGAGAAACTTATGTGTAGAGAAATGTGTTTACTTAGATTTCCTTACTCCCTAACTATCTTTTACCGGTTAATTAGTGTGTATTAATCGCGTGGATGACGGGTGTATTCCTTAATACCATTCGTGGGGTGGCGTACTTACTTCCCCAACTCTACAAGCTCCTACTTCACTCCTATGTCGAGCCGGCTAGGAAGCTCCTAACATGGGATCACTAGAATTCGCTTGTGCATTAAATACAACCATAAAAACCTTTAGTACGCATTTGGTTCATGTTTCTTAAGACGTTCAAGCAAGTTACCGAATAGGAAGTTAGCCAGTTTTCTTAAGCCTAACATAGATAAACAATCATCCAATACAACTAACAACACACTAACAACCAATAATCAATAGCTAGGTTTCATTAGATCTAAGCAAACACAAGATAAATTTAGCCTAACATGTTAAACAAAAGACAAGAATAAGATAGAATCAAACAACACATAGACATATTGAATGATTAATTGATAACTTATCTTTCAATGAAACATGGAAGATCTCAAGGCAAAAAGCCTGAAAAAGTAGCTAAAATCGTCTTAGGGTTTTCTCCCAAAATTCCACACACTAAGCTCTCTCCTAATGACAAAAAATTAGAAAACTATATATAGATTTTTGGATCTGACGGCGTCACCTTATGGAGTGTGACGCCGTCACCTCGCCGCTTCTAGGGTTCCCGGATGACCTTCTTGACGCCGTCCCTCTTTAGCTCTTCAAAAATCCATTCTGGCTTATCAAGGCTTGACGCCGTCTAACCATGAACGTGACGCCGTCCCCTTATGATTTAAGCCGTGACGCCCTCGATCAAGTTAAAGCGTGACGCCGTCAGAATTCACATGCTATTTTCACTGGCCCGTCATGAGTAAATTTCACGTCCAACTTTTCTTGCCAAGGCATGACGCCGTCCAGAGTAAAGTCTGACGCCGTCAAGAGTAACTTTTAGCCGATTTTTGAGACTTTGCCGTTTTCTTCACTTTAATGCTCCAAATACGTCCAAAATGCCTCCTTTTCCAGATTTCTCCTCAAAAGTACCTAAAATGACAAAAGGAACGATTTAGTGCGATATTTGATCAAATAAATACGATTTAAGGCTTAAATGACCCCTTAAAAGCGGTACACTTTTCGCCTCATCATTGGGATCAAGGATATTACCATCTTCCATGATGTCTAATGGTAATGGTTACGAACAAAGAAACGAAGAAAATAGATAGACTAAAGAAAACCTAGAAAAAGAAAATAAAAATCTCACTAGAAAGGAATCTAGTGAGTAGACCTATAAAATAAAAATTCAACCTAAACAATAACTATTCCCCGGCAGCGGCGCCAAAAACTTGATGCGTGGTTTTGCAACCTTACAACAGGTTTTACCTCTCGAGGGATCTCAAGAGGCTTACAACCCCACCAGGCAGTGTACCTGACCGATGTAGTATAGTGTAGTGGTAAGTACGGGGGATTGATCGTTCTCCACAGGGAATAGTGTTCGTTAGGTATGAAAAATTACTCTAATAGGTCTAAGGGTGAGAGAAGATTCTTTTTATGTTTTTATATTTTTATGAAAGCAAGTAAAATCTCGGGTTTGAAAGAGTGGGCGGAATTAGTCGCTAATCAACTAACCCAAATTACTACGAATGCAAATAAAATAAAATAACAAAAACGAAAATGTTGGTGAAAACTTATGTGGAGGGAAATGTGTTTACTTAGATTTCCTTACTCCCTAACTATCTTTTACCGGTTGATTAGTGTGTATTAGTTGCGTGGATGACGGGTGTATTCCTTAATACCATTCGTGGGGTGGCGTACGTACTTCCCCAACTCTACAAGCTCCTACTTCACTCCTATGTCGAGCCGGCTAGGAAGCTCCTAACATGGGATCACTAGAATTCGCTTGTGCATTAAATACAACCATAAAAACCTTTAGTACGCATTGGTTCATGTTTCTTAAGACGATCAAGCAAGTTACCGAATAGGAAGTTAGCCAGTTTTCTTAAGCCTAACATAGATAAACAATCATCCAATACAACTAATAACACACTAATAACCAATAATCAATAGCTAGGTTTCATTAGATCTAAGCAAACACAAGATAAATCTAGCCTAGCATGTTAAACAAAAGACAAGAACAAGACAGAATCAAACAACACACAGACATATTGAATGATTAATTGATAACTTATCTTCAATGTAACATGGAAGATCTCAAGGCAAAAAGCCTTGAAAGAGCTGCCAAATTCGTCCTAGGGTTTTCACACACAAAGTTCCCCAATAAGTTCCACACTAATGATAAAGAATTGCAAAACTATATATAGATTTTTAGATCTGACGGCGTCACGTTATGGAGTGTGACGCCGTCATCTCACCACTTTTAGGGTTCCCGGATGACCTTCTTGACGCCATCCCTCTTTAGCTCTCCAAAATCCGTTCTGGCCTATCAAGGCTTGACGCCCTCAGACTATGAACGTGACGCCGTCCCTCTTTGAATTATAACGTGACGACCTTGATCAAATTAAAGGGTGACGCCGTCAGAATTCCCATGCAATTTTCACTGGCTTATCATGAGTAAATTTCACATCCACCACTTTTGCCAAGCCATGACGCCGTCTGGAGATAATCCTGACGCCGTCAAAGGTAACTTTCAGCAAGATTTTGAGACTTTGTCGTTTTCTTCACTTTTATGCTCCAAAAACGTCCAAAATGCTTCCTTTTCCAGATTTCTTCTCAAAAGTACCTAAAATGACAAAAGGAACAATTTAGGGCAATATTTGATCAAATAAATACGATTTAGGGCTTAAATGACCCCTTAAAAGCGGTACACTTTTTGCTAAAATCGTCAATAGCTGTGCTACTAACCCAACGGGTTCCACCGTTACCATCTCTCCATCTGCGTTGTCTTCATGTGATGCAGGTGATTCAAATTGTTCTTTGGATTGTTGATAGCGGCTATTCCCGACATATGACAGGCAACCTCAAACTTTTAGTAAACTTTGTTGCAAAGTTCATAGGAACTGTCAGATTCGGGAATGATCACTTCCCTGCTATAATGGGCTATGGGGACTATGTCAATGGCAACATCAATATTAGCCGTGTATACTATGTCGAAGGCCTTGGACACAACCTTTTCTCAGTAGGGAAATTTTGTGATGGTGATTTGGAAGTAGCTTTTAGGGAGAAAACTTGCTTCGTTCATGATTTACAAGGGAACGACCTCATGACGGGCAAACGTGGAACGAGTCTCTACACCATTTCTATGTCTAACATGACCGCTTTTTCTCCCATATGTTTACTCTCCAAAGCACATTCTACAAAATCTTGGTTATGGCACAAACAACTGTCTCATTTGAATTTCAAGACCATGACAGATCTTGCTCGTCATAAACTAGTCGATGGTCTTCCAAGGTTTTGGTATGCAAAAGATCACCTATGTCCAGCATGTGAACAAGGGAAAAGTACTCGTGCTCATTTTCGTTCTAAAACCGAGCACAGTACTGATCATGTTCTTCAACTTCTTCATCTGGATCTATGTGGCCCGATGCGTGTTCAAACAATTAATGGTAAACGCTACATTTTGGTAATCGTCAATGATTTTTCCAGATGGACTTGGGTCTACTTTCTACGAACCAAAGATCAAGCTCCGTCGATGATCATCACCTTTCTCAGTAAAATTCAGGTTCAGCTTCGCAATACAATTAGAAAAGTCAGAACAGACAATGGAACTGAATTCAAGAAACAAACTCTTCGAGATTACTTTGAGAAAGTGGGAATTGAATATCAAACATCTATTTCCAGAAGTCCAGAACAGAATGGTGTTGTCGAAAGATGCAACAGGACGTTCATGGAAACTGCAAGGACGATGTTAATCAACGCTCAATTACCTGATTACCTATGGGCTAAAGCTGTCTCCACCGCTTGTTACACTCAAAACCGTTGTATGATCAACAAAAGGCATCACAAAACTCCATATGAGCTTGTTCACAACCGTAAACCGAACATAAATTACTTTCATGTATTTGGTGCCCTTTGTTACCCAAATAATGATCGTGATGATCTTGGAAAACTGAAAGCCAAAGCTGACATTGGCATATTTGTTGGATACTGTGAGAACTCTAAAGGTTTTCGTATCTGGAACCGTCGCACTAGAGAAATTCAAGAGACAATACATGCTAATTTTGATGAACTCACAGAGATGGCTTCTGAGCAAAATAGCTTAGGACCCGCAACTAACCGCCTCAATTTTCCTGATCAATCAGCTGCATCACTCTCCTTCAACCGTAAGGATTTGGAAAACTTCTTTGCTCCACTGTTCGATGATTCTTTTGTTAGTCGTGCACCAGATATATCTACAAGTTCCGCTGCACAACCTGATCATATTCCAGTACCTGATACACCTGCTACTACAACAACAACAGTTGCTGCAGATGCACCTCCAACTGAATCACCATCAACAGAAGAACAAACAGCTTCCAACACTGAGAATGTTTTTGAAGATCTCTTACAACAAGAAGTACCCGCACCTGCAAATTATGAAGGAAATGCATTCTTTAATCCATTTGCTCTGGCTCCAACCGTTCCTGATATTGCAGAGTCATCTACAAACAACTTGGATCCGTCTAATATGCACAATAATTTTCAACATTACCCTTCAACCCACAAATGGACAAGAGATCATCCTTTAGTAAATGTGATTGGTAATCCAGACAATCCAGTCATGACACGGAAAAGACTTCACACATATGGTGAAACATGCATTTATGCACTTACCGTCTGTCAAGCAGAACCAAAAAATATTAAAGAAGCCATGACTTATGACAATTTGATTGAATCAATGCAAGAAGAACTTGATCAATTCAAATTTCTTGAAGTCTGGTAATTGGTAGAAAGACCTGATGGAGTCTATGTTGCCGGCCTTAAATAGATTTGGAAAAACAAACTGGATGCAGCTGGAACAGTTATTCGTAACAAATCTCATCTGGTTGCCAAAGGCTTTAGCCAAGAAGAAGGGATTGACTTTGAAGAATCCTTTGCACCAGTGGCTAGACTTGAAGCTGTCCACATGTTTCTGGCGTATGCTGCCCACAAGAATATCACCGTTTATCAAATAGACGTGAAGACTGCATTCCTGAATGGGAAACACTGTAAAGAAGTGTATGTCACACAGCCAGAGGGCTTTATCGATCCAGATCATCCAAATCATGTGTACAGACTCAATAAAGCCCACTATGGCCTTAAACAAGCCCCGAGGGCATGGTACGATAAACTGTCAGCATTTTTAATTGCTAATCACTTTACCAAATGATCAGTTAATCCTACACTGTTTATTCAAAAACATAGGGAGGTAATCTTAATTGTTCAAATTTATGTTGATGATATCATTTTTGGTTTAAAACATAAAAAGTACTCAAACGCTTTTGCTAAACTAATGAAACAAAATTTCGATGTCTATGATGGGTGTACTTACGTTCTTCTTAGGACTTCAAGTTCATCAATCCCCCCATGGTATTTTTCTAAATCAGTCCAAATATGCTCTAGAGATTTTAAAGAAACATGGCATGACAAGTTGTGACACATATAATACTCCTATGTCTGCATCATCTCCAAAGCTGGATGCTGATTTACATGGGACACCAATTGACCCTACAAAATACCGAAGTATGATTAGGTCACTCATGTATCTAACAGCCAGCCGATCGGATACTGTATTTGTTGTATATCTATGCTCCCGCTATCAGTCTCGACCTACTGAAAGACACCTCTATGAGGTTAAAAGAATCCTTCGATACATAAAGGGAACCATTCATTTGGGGATCTGGTATCCGAAGGATTCTAGATTTGAACTAATTGCTTTTTCAGATGCTGATCATGCAGGATGTCTAGATACACGTAAAAGTACATCTGGGGGAGTGAAATTTCTAGGAGACAAACTTGTATCTTGGCAGTCAAAGAAGCAAGATTGTACATCATTATCGTCTACAGAATCTGAATATGTAGCCATGTCAGCATGTTGTGCTCAAGTCATTTGGATGCGATCACAACTGATGGACTACGGTTACATTTTCAACAAGATTCCCATGTATTGCGATTCCAAGAGTGTCATTGCCAACTCATGCAACACAGTTCAACGCTCGAAGTCAAAACACATTGCACTTTGATATCACTTCATCAAGGAGCACGTGGAACATGGTACTATTGAACTATATTTTGTGGGCACAGAATACCAATTGGCAGACTTATTCACCAAAGCCTTGCCCCATGCAAGATTTGTGGAATTAGTTCACCAAATTGGTATGAGGTGTTTGACTCCAAACGATTTAAACAACTTTTTTACAAACGACTAAGAAAGTCAAACACCAAAACTATCTTTGTAAATATTTTTTTCAAAAACACAAAAAGATTTTCTATTTTTACTTTAAATAATAATAATAATAAAAAATGCAAGTACAAAATTTCCATCAACACTTTGTTCATTTCAACACATTATCAATTCTTTCTGAACAAGTGTTGAGAGGGAGTATGAAATTCAAATTTTAAAATTTTCAATAAATTTGTACTTGCATATTTTTTTTTTTTAAATGTTGCTTTATAGAGTGGTGGTAATACTATCTGTGTGATACCCTCCTTGATCTTAAAAATGTTTTTCAAATACTCATATGTCAAAGGGGAGTACTAAATTGTTCTTGTCAAAATTATGTCAAGTCGAGTTAATGATTTGTGAATAAGGACCTTAAATGAAAAGTTATGTGGTTAAGGGACTTAATGTGACAAAGTAGGAAAATTAAAACTTTATCAAAACAAAAGTAAAAGTGCAATAACTGCACATGAATCGCAGTTATTACACTTTCACCAAGCGAATTTACTTTTCACCAAACCTAATCCACGACTCAAATTCAATCTTCATATCCGGTCAAGAATCTTCAAAACTGTGAGTGTTGATACAATGTTTGCATGATTTTAAGACATGGTTTTTAAGGATTTTATGATCCAATGGCTAAATCTTTCTAAATCGTTTAAAATAGGTTTAGGGTTTATGTCGAATTGGGTTTATATGATTTTGAGTGTTTGAGACCAAATTGAATGGTGGTAAATATTCGGAATTGAGTTTTTAACATGTTATGAGTGCTTAATCACACCCAGAAACTCGAATTAATGACTGTTCAAAATTAGGGTTCATACTTTGAATTTGGGGAAAATCATGTGATTGTGTTTTGGCCTAATTAATTGTTTGGGATAGTGTTCTTATATGTCATATAACATGATTTGATCATCGAATTAAAACTAGAAACACGTTTAAATTTATTTAGATGTGTAGGGTTTAAGATTAACTCGAATAAGTTCAATCTTACTGATTGATGAACTCAAATAAGTACATTTTATTACCATCATTTATCCTATTTATTTGACTTGTTTTATTATATTATCTGTAAGAATTGATACGTTAATGTTTACTTTTGTAATTCTCAGGTAAAAACAAGTATTATGTGAAACTTGGCGATTTTGGACTAATTATGGAGCAAAACAAGCAAGAAGTTAATAGTCTACTGAAATGTACAAGATCAAGATCATTCTGCTCCAGATACGCCGCATCTTACTTATTATATACGGCGCATCACTATCAAGATTTCACAAGATATTATCCAAGACGGCAAAGGACATGCGCCGCATCTAAGAATGGAGTTACGCCGCATCTTCTGGCGGTGTACGAATATTCCTGAATATATTAATCTTGGACCCCACGCGAAGTTAAGTCAATGCGCCGCATCTACTTATCCTATGCGCCGCATCTAGCCCTCAGACAGAAACTATAAATACCCCAAAGTCAGACGAAGTTCGAAGTTCGAAAATTTAGAAGACCGAAGACCACAGAAACCCTAAGGCCGAATTCAGTCGAAGTAGCAGCACAAGACACACCTTGAACGAAGATACAAGAGCTGTAAGAAGGTCCTGCATGTATTTAATTCATTAAGTAGTTTTGTTTTATTGTATTAGTACACTTTAATTGGTCAGGATTGATGGGCTTGTGATCATTGATTTAATCGTGCACTTCAACTCCCCTTAAAATTGCTTTCCCATTAATTAAAGTTTATATGATGATGTCTTTGGTGACTTTTATTAGTACATTGATAACCTCTGTGTCTAGCTGAGCATTGCTTGGGTCGCCATGCCCCTTCCTCGCCTATTTATTAGATCGCCTATGCATTCTATCGTCTGTAGAAAAGTAGGAAGAAAGATAAATAGGATAGTCATAAGTAATCATTAAGGGTTTACTCGCCGATAAGATTAGAACCAACGAGAAAGGACTTAATCTCGGTGCGTTGCATCGAACTATACACTTCATATAAAACTAGCAATAAAACAAGTGACAAGCTACTTAACTATCAGGACAGGTCTTCTTATTGTCTCATGTATTTATCTGTGTACGTGTGTGCTATTCGCTGATTCGTGCTTAGTAGTTTAGTTTATATTTAATCGCAACCAAACCGTGCCAGTCTCTCAGGCTGAACCCCCTTGCGTTAGATTAGGTTGTATAGCTAACTTAAGATATTAAAATACTGATTAGGATAACTAGATAATAAGTTCCACTCTTAGTGATCGACACTCTACTTACCATTATATTCATACTGACCGGGTACACTGCTCGTTAAAGTGTGTGTGTTATTGATAAGTCGGCTAAATATAAATTTAAAACTTGAATACTGCTAAAACCACAACGACATACCGTGGGTATAAATTAGAGCAATACCACACGACACATCAAGTTTTTGGCGCCGTTGCCGGGGAGTGAATTGTTATTATCTGTTAATTTGATTAGTATTTTAATTAGGTTTTTCTTTTTAATTTTTATTCTAACCGCTAACCGTGTTGTGTATTAGGTTAAATTGCATTCATTGTATTATTTTGCATATTTTCTGTTTTTGTGTGTTTTTATTTTTGTTTATTTTCGTTTGTTTTTATTTTTGTTTTTATTTTTCGTATTTTCTGTATTCTGCTATCGTTGTACTGAGCTAATTCAAACGATACGGCGCATCTATTTTCTTAGATACGGCGTATTGCGTTTAATTTTTATAAAATACAACGCGTTTAATAAATTCGATACGACGCATCTTTCCCCAAGATACGGCGTATCCTGTTTTTAATAAGAAATTTTTCTAAGCGATAACGCCATACGACGCATCTGTTTCTGCAGATACGGCGTATCTATTATTTTAATTAAAAACAGTTTTCGAATTATTAAACAGATACGACGCATCGATCTCTGTCGATACGGCGTATCTTCTGAATCAAAAATCTTGTATTTTGAAACGTAACGAAAATACGGCGCATAAACTTTTGTTAATACGACGCATTTAATTTTAATAAGTATATCGATTTTTGATAATTAAAACTGATACGGCGCATTCTAAATTTATAAGCGGCGTATCTATTTTCTGAATAAAAGTCTGATTTAATTTTAACGATTATAAGATACGGCGTATCCAACTTTTTGGATACGGCGCATCGTCTGCAGATATCAGTAACTTTAATTTTTCGTATTCCGTTTTCGTTGTTGATTTTCTGATATATTACTTTCTTGAACATACCCTACTGATGCTTTTGTGATAGTTTCAGGAAGTGCATGACCAGGAGTTCTACGAAGAACTTGATTCAACCTTTCGAAGATCCTGAACGAGCCTTTCATTCGCTTAAAAGGCTTTTCAACACAAAAAGCTTTGATATCTCAAGTTCATTCGAGCTTGATTATTTTTCTGAAGAGAAAGAGGAAGAAGAAACAGAAGCAATGGGCGAAAACACAACTATGGAGGAATACATGAACAGTACCCGTGCTGATTACAGTTCAGGAGTTGCTAGACCAAAGTTTGATGATAAGTCAAAATTTGAGTTGAAGGGTCAGTTTCTCAAGGAGCTAAGAGAAAATGCTTTCAGTGGAACAGAACATGAAGATGCTAATGAACATGTTGAAAAGGTCCTCAAGATTGCAGATTTGTTTACTACGGAAGGAGTCACTGACGATCAACTCATGCTAAGAATCTTTCCAATCTCGCTTAAAGGAGCTGCTAATAAGTGGCTAAGGAATGAACCTGCTAGTTCAATCACAACATGGGAAGATTTGAAGAGCAAATTCCTGAAAAGATATTGTCCACCTGCTAAAACTGCTAAAAAGATGGAGGCTATCAACAGTTTCAAGCAAGAGCCTGATGAAACTCTTTATCAAGCTTGGGAACGATTTAAAGACTTACTGGTGAAATGTCCTCAACACTATCTAACCCCAATGCAGGAGATAATATTGTTTTATCAAGGATTGGACGTGCCTACAAGACAAATTTTGGATGCTAAGGGAGCTGTGCCTCAAATGAGTGCAGCTAATGCTAGGAAAGCTATCCAAGAAGCTGCTGATCATTCTCAAAAATGGCACGATGGGACCTCTACTAGATCTAAGAGCAGCACTAATTTTGACGAGTTTGCTGCTATTCAAGCTCAATTGGATAAAATTAGTAGAGAGATGAAGAAGCGTGATGAAAAAGTGTATGCTGCCCAAGTTGGATGTGAAAAATGCGAAGGACCTCACTACACCAAAGATTGCCCTAATAAGAATGAAAGTGAGACGTTTGAAGAAGCATACTACACACAATTTGGACAACCATTCCGACCTTCAGGAAGATTTAGAGAAGCTAGTCCGGGATTCTATCAAAAGAACAATTTTAATCCCACTTATCAAGAAAGGAGACAGACTTTAGATGACACTCTAAAGCAAATTATGGCCGATGCTGCTAAAAGACATGAAGAGAACACTGCTATGATCAAAGAAATCCGAGCTTCAACGAACACTATTACAAGAAATCAAGGAGCTTCGATCAAAGCATTGGAACAACAAATTGGACAAATGAGCAAAGTTCTTCAAGAAAGGGGATACGGAAGTCTACCGAGCTCAACTGAAACCAACCCAAGAGATCATGTCAAGGCCATAAGCACCACTGAAGAAGTCACTCCTAACATTCCTTTTCCTAGAAGACTGATGAATGGTAATGATGGTGCAAGACCCGAATTTTTCTTTAATTCTTCAATCAGTTTAAGGAGACTACTCAAAGAGAAGACAAAGATTGAAGAGGAGATCAAGGCTACAATGAAAGAAGAGAGCTCTGCAACCGACTTACATGCCTTGCCTCATAAAGAAAAAGACCCAGGAAGTTTTACTTTACCTTGTTCAATTAATGATATATTTTTCAATAATGTGTTAGCTGACTTAGGAGCTAGTGTTAGTGTAATGCCCCTTAAGACATTCACTACCCTAGGACTAGGAAAATTAGCACCAACTAAGTTGCTTATTGAATTGGCTGATAAAACGGTAAAACGGCCTGAAGGGATTGCTAATAATGTGCTAGTTAAGATTGAGAAGTTTGTTTTCCCTGTAGACTTTGTTATATTAGATATGCCCGAGGATGTTAAGATTCCTTTAATCCTTGGAAGACATTTCTTGTCTACCGCCCATGCTAAGATTGATGTGTTTAAAAGAAAAATCTCATTAAGGGTAGGGAATAATAAACTAGTCTATAAGTGCCAAGATCCTGTTAAAAGCATAATTAGAGGCGTCTATGTGCTAGGATTAAGAGAGCGTATGGACCTCGATCTTGAAGCTAGGCTTATGGGAGAAACATTGATTCAAAACAACTCAACTAATCCTAATCATGAGAACTTTGAGGAATTTATTGACCTTAATGTACCTACCGAACTTAGGCGCGATATTGTTAATGATTCTGATGATGAGTGGTATGATTGCGTAGTGATTAACAAACGTAGGAGAATAGTTGAGAATACGAATTTGAAAAATGATGTGTTTATTGAACTACCACCCCACCTTGCTTATTTATGCCTATATGATAATAAGAATTTCCCGTCTATCATTTTGTCATCTCTGCCCGAAAGGGACAGAACTTTGTTTATACAGATATTAAAGAAGAATGGCGTGGAAATTAAGGACGAACAAGGAGTGTTCAATATTACTGAATTGGCGATGAGGGAGCGCGATGCTTCCGACTCCTTCAATGATCGATATTAATGAGCTGAACATGAGTCTAACTTGAAGACTCTGGAATAAAGACAAGTGCTGACCGGGAGACAACCCGGAGAATTTTTATATTCTGTTCTGTGTCGAGTCAGTCAGGCCCGCAGAAGATACGACGCATCTCAATCCCAAGATGCGACGCATCTCCTGCACTGGTCATATCTTACTTTATTTTTCTGCATTTTAACTTTTGACTTTAAAACTCTTTGTCAGTTTATTTAATGCGGCGCATCCCTGGTTAAGGATGCGACGCATCTTCTATTCTGATTCGTACTTATTCCAGGCTCGATACGGCGTATCTTCTTCCATAAGATACGGCGTATCGACTGACCTGATGATTTTCATTTTAATTTTTTATGTTTTATTTTTTTTCTAACTACTAATGTATTATGCAAGTTTGAACCTTCTTAACTTAGGTGTGTTAAAGTCTTGATGGTATTATAGATTCCTACATTTCCTGTGGATACATCTAATATGAAGCTTAAACGTTCTCATCCACAAGAAGTTGATTTTTGCTCTTATACAAACAATGGAGGATCATACCGAGCAAATCTCAGGGGAGTTTTTTTGTTCTAATTCTTTTATTTTCCAGTTTTTAATCTTTGATACAAACAACGAGGACGTTGTTTAACTTAAGTGGAGGGATTGGAGAATTAGAACACTTACTTGTCCTAAACTTTTTCAAAATATGCTTAAAATGTGCTTAATATATCAAAATTTAAAATTTTTAGCATGTTTTTGTTTAAAGTCTAAATTACATAGCTGCACACATGACATTATTTTCAAAAATTGTGAACTTTTCAAAAATTCACAAATCTATGAGTGTGCCGGTGACTTGTAAACTTTAGAACTTGGCTTGTATACTATTCGAGACCACCATAATGAGTATTATTTATATAATTGGAATGACTTGTCTAAATTGGTAAAATTCTAGGATTACACCCAAATAGCCTTTATATGTTATGTGTTATTAGCTAACTACACTGGTTAGTTAACCCCCGTATAAACCCTTTTGTTACTCTCATTTTTAGAGTAAGATACCCCTAGAAAAACACTCAGAGCCATTCCTTTCGTTTCTTACACCTTTGTTATAATGTTTCGTTACACCCTTACACCTTAGCCTACCATGTAGATTAAAATCCGTGGTTGGTTAATTGCTTTAGGCAAAGTGTGTTTCCTTACATTACCTGTGTTCGCGTGCGTAATTCATTATCTTTGGTTAGGTCGGGAAATTGCACAATGCAATTGGAGTGAAAGTAAATATTGTGTATCTTTGAGTTTATTTTTCGTGTGTTTACTACTTTCACTATTACTGTTATTTCTGAAGTCATGAAAAGTATGGAAAAATTATCCAGAGTTATCGTTATAGTGATGTGGTGAAATTTTACACATCTATGTTTATGTTTCAAAAAAAAAAAAAAAAAAAAAAAAAAAAAAAAAAAAAAAATCGAAAAAATAGAAAAGAAAAAGAGAAAGAAAAGTTGGAAGTTCGTTTTAACCAACTTATGTAAAGTTTTGTATTAAGTGGTCGATATCACCACTAGTTGTTGTATATTTTATCTATGGATTGAATGGGAGTTGGACATTATGGGAACGCCAATTAAGGTTATTCTTTGATTGAGATCTTGTTGAGTATAATTCGTGTCTACCTAAAGCGTGTGTTTCAAGTGTTAAAGCGTGAGTTATTCAGTGATATGAGTCTTATTCATGGGATGGTTGGGATAGCGATTAACCACACTTGGGATTTTAATTTATCTGTTTTGTTTATTTTTCATTTTACACCAATTTGTATCCCAAATATTATCCATACCCTATATTATTCTTTATCCAAACCTTTGATTTATTGAGATTAGGGATTTGAGCAATCTTAAGTATCGTAGTCGTGGATTCGGCTATGTATTTTTGATTTTGTCGCCCTTTTTGATATAATATTATTGGTGAAGATTACTTGGTCCTATCTTTAGCCTATTCGAGTTAAGGATTTGAGCAATTGCAAGTATCGTGTTCGTGGATTCGATCATGTATTTGTGATTTTGTCGCCTTTTCTGAAATTTGAGATCGATAGAGATTAAGAAGAATGATTAACCCTTAACCTACAAACCCTTTTTACCGCTTTAGACTTGTTATTCCTTGGCTTTAGTGGGGGAGATGCGTATACTTGCCAAGCTTATGATAGAATATTCGTCACGACTGGACAGTTAAACGATTAGATTTGCTTTTATCAAAATATTTTATTTTACTTCTAATTCGTTAAGTGTTTGGTTGTGTGATTATGACAAAAATGAATACATGCTTAAATATAAAAATAAATCCTAACATCTTTTAGGATACATTTTCATAAGATTAATTCTAAGGTTTACTTGGAGACAAGTAAAGTTCAAGTGGGGGGATATTTGATGAACTCAAATAAGTACATTTTATTACCATCATTTATCCTATTTATTTGACTTGTTTTATTATATTATCTGTGAGAATTGATAAGTTAATGTTTACTTTTGTAATTCTCAGGTAAAAACAAGTATCATGTGAAACTTGGCGATTTTGGACTAATTATGGAGCAAAACAAGCAAGAAGTTAATAGTCTACTGAAATGTACAAGATCAAGATCATTCTGCTCCAGATACGCCGCATCTTACTTATTATATACGGCGCATCACTATCAAGATTTCACAAGATATTATCCAAGACGGCAAAGGACATGCGCCGCATCTAAGAATGGAGTTACGCCGCATCTTCTGGCGGTGTACGAATATTCCTGAATATATTAATCTTGGACCCCACGCGAAGTTAAGTCAATGCGCCGCATCTACTTATCCTATGCGCCGCATCTAGCCCTCAGACAGAAACTATAAATACCCCAAAGTCAGACGAAGTTCGAAGTTCGAAAATTTAGAAGACCGAAGACCACAGAAACCCTAAGGCCGAATTCAGTCGAAGTAGCAGCACAAGACACACCTTGAACGAAGATACAAGAGCTGTAAGAAGGTCCTGCATGTATTTAATTCATTAAGTAGTTTTGTTTTATTGTATTAGTACACTTTAATTGGTCAGGATTGATGGGCTTGTGATCATTGATTTAATTGTGCACTTCAACTCCCCTTAAAATTGTTTTCCCATTAATTAAAGTTTATATGATGATGTCTTTGGTGACTTTTATTAGTACATTGATAACCTCTGTGTCTAGCTGAGCATTGCTTGGGTCGCCATGCCCCTTCCTCGCCTATTTATTAGATCGCCTATGCATTCTATCGTCTGTAGAAAAGTAGGAAGAAAGATAAATAGGATAGTCATAAGTAATCATTAAGGGTTTACTCGCCGATAAGATTAGAACCAACGAGAAAGGACTTAATCTCGGTGCGTTGCATCGAACTATACACTTCATATAAAACTAGCAATAAAACAAGTGACAAGCTACTTAACTATCAGGACAGGTCTTCTTATTGTCTCATGTATTTATCTGTGTATGTGTGTGCTATTCGCTGATTCGTGTTTAGTAGTTTAGTTTATATTTAATCGCAACCAAACCGTGCCAGTCTCTCAGGCTGAACCCCCTTGCGTTAGATTAGGTTGTATAGCTAACTTAAGATATTAAAATACTGATTAGGATAACTAGATAATAAGTTCCACTCTTAGTGATCGACACTCTACTTACCATTATATTCATACTGACTGGGTACACTGCTCGTTAAAGTGTGTGTGTTATTGATAAGTCGGCTAAATATAAATTTAAAACTTGAATACTGCTAAAACCACAACGACATACCGTGGGTATAAATTAGAGCAATACCACACGACACATCACTGATTCATGGCTAAAAGGTGTTAATATATGGACAAATGAACTCTGAAACATCATAGGAATTTATTGGAATCAAACAAACAAACTTCTAACATGCTTAAATGAATTCCGATGATTCTTAGAATAGGGTTTGTCGGAATTGTAACCTATTGGATTCTAATTTGATAAACAGGGTTTAGATGTGTGAAGATGAACGTAATGAGCATATTATAACTTGTGATATGATTTAACTTGAACAGGAAAATCAAAATTCGATAAAGAATCAAGAAAATGTACATCTACAGTGTTTTTCGCAATTTCTTGTATAAGAAATTTTCGAAATTGCAATATCCGTCGAAATTGGATAAGTCTTGTTGGAATTTCATAATCCATCAGAATTGGATAAATTTGTCGCAATTGCACAAAACTTGTCGAAATTCAAAATTTTCTTCGCAATTGGGCAAAATTATCGCAATTCCATATTTCCATCACAATTGGACATTACTTATCGCAATTCAGATTTTTTCCATCGGAATTGATCAAATGTCATCGAAATTCAAAAGTCATCAGAATTGGATTAAAATCTATCGGAATTCACAAACCATCGGAATTGGCCAAAAACTGTCGCAATTACAAATCTGTCGCAATTCAACTGTCGAAATTCATATAAGTTACAAGTTGTCGAAATTGATTAATGTACAATTAATGGAAATCAGCTTCTAACTAGTAATCCACACAATACTAAAACTTGTAAAATCAAATTAAGCAACAAAAGGGTCACATGAATGATAACAAGATTAACAATTTGCTAACCTTCATGTATCCTGCAAATTTGTTTTGATTAATGTTTCAGATATCTCAAATGGTTGCACAACAACCACTCCCAATGCTCACCAAGGCTGACATTCTTCCACAAGACTACGATGTGGAAATTGGAAAAAACAATGCTAGAGTTGAATTTCACAAGATAAAGTGTGCGGAACCAACTTGTCAGATAGCTATAGAAATTCTCAAGCTACATAAGTGTGGGAGCATGCTGGACAAGTCAACCTCGATTCCTGAATTCTACATTCATCAAATGTGGAAAACAATGAAGCTGTACTTGGGAGAAGAATCATTCACTTGCACTCTGGACCGCAAGGAAGTAACTGTTGATGTTAATTATCTCCGCAAGGCCCTGCTATTGCCAAAAGCTCCTGCACCTACCAAGATATTCCATCCAACACCCTCTGAAAAAGAAGTTCTTAACTTCCTGATGGAGATTGGCTACGATGTACAACCTGACAAGCCATTGAAAAGATTATCAAAGGTTGAAGCCAAGCTCATCCTACAACCTTGGAGAAAAATATATTACATCTTAGCCCGATCAGTCTCCGGAAGGGAAAGTGGCCATGAGAACCCCCATCTGTCTCATCTTTAAATCTTCTGGGGAATTGTAAATCAAAAGAAGATTGACTATGCTAAACTTATCTAGGAGGATATAGTCTACCAAATTCAAAGTCACTACATCAAACCTCTAACCAAAATCCCGTTTGTTCGATACACCAAGCTTATAACCCATCATCTACTTGAAGACAACAATGACATCCCTCAGCGTCTTGAAGACCAAGAAAAGCACTTATTTGCTATGGACAAGACCATCAACTCAGTCTACATCCCTAAAGGAAGCACACGAAAACAAAGGATGAGACTACCTGAAGCTCTTCTGACAGACAAGATAAAGCAAACAAAAGCATACAAAAGCTATGATAGAGCATTCAATGAGGGACATGTCGGCTTCTGTAAGTACGATGATGAGCCTGCTCCAGCTAGGACTCGATCAAAGGAAGGAAGCAAGTCAGGCAGCACTTCTAGCACATCTAAGAAGATCAAACCAGCTGCTCCTAAATACACAAAGAGGAGAGTTCCGGTTAAGATAGCTAAGCTCGAGCCAGAAGAAGAAAAGATTGTTGAAGAAAAGGGATCCAATTCTGATACGAAGACCGATGATGAACCAATAATCTACAAGGAAGAAATAGCTACACAGATTGCTTTAGAAGAAAGCTGTGAGTCCTGTAAAGCTGATGAGAAAAGGCGGAGGAAGATGATGCTTGAAGAACAAATAAGAATGGAAGAGGAATTAGCCAAAGACTTTGATGAAGGCCAGACCTCTGTTGATCCGGTTAATCAACTCGGTGGGTCTGCGGTTGTAAAAAGTTACTCCACCTCGTTCAGATCCGGTTAATCAACCCGGTAATGATGAGGAAAAGAATGAAGATGAACAGGCTAGAGACTTTGACATAGAGGAGGATGATGAGACAGAGAAGGTGCTTAATGATGAGGAAGTGATCAGAAAAGCTGCTGCAGAGCTGGAATTGGAAAAGAAAAATGAGGAAGAAGAAAGGTTGGCTGAGGAAAAGGAAGCTGACTGATGTGTCGTGAATGCGTACAAGTTTTAAATTTATAAAGGTCGAATTACCAAATCTAGTAACAACACATACGAGCAAGTGAACTCGTCCGTTATAGCAAGATTATGATGGTAAGTCGGGATCGTTCGCAGGGATTTGTGTAGTGAATCGAATTGTAAGCTACTAGAAGTAAATTCCTTAACAAGTAATGAAAAATAGAATAATTCAGATGATTAAAACTACACTTGCTGAGACTAGTATACTACTTTTTGATAAGCATGATTGTGATAACTTTGGACAACATGTTGGTTATGATAATTAGTTTGGTGAACTAATCTATTGTTTCTACAAATTAAACCTTCGTCAAGATTTTAGTTCATAAAAACAAGCATTACGTTTAACCACTCAATTCAAGATCAATTCAAGGTTCATAAGTTGGTGTACCTTAAACACAAAAATAATCTTTTGCTTAATCAAATAGCTTAGGAAATGCTCAATACAAAAGGTAACCGATCATAGACAAAAGGTCACAATTGAGAGTAAACTATTAATCTTTCGACCCTTGAAATGGTTTACCATCAATCCTATTTTTTGATAGACAAAAGCATTCTCATTACAACCACAATTAACTTTCTTTGTTTAATCAAGAATAATGGGTAAAAACAATCATTCATAGACAAATGATTATAACTAGTTGAATAACAATAGTTCTTTCGACCCTTAAAATTATTAGCAACTAGTTAAACTTGATTCAACAAATGTCACTACAAAACTTAATCACGATTGGATCTTAGAATAAACTTGAAATTGAATTAAACATGTCATCACAATCATACGCATATCAATTGGTAATACACATCATCTAAGCAAGTGCACAAAGGCACTAGCCACTCATAGCAAACATGAACATAATCTTAGCACTTTGAACATTAGAAACCATAATTGAAAGTCTTACAATGATTGGAAATGGATTACAAATGATAAAGTAATGATACCCAAAGGATTGGTGTTGATTTCTTGATGTTTTGACCTCCAAATAATGACTTCTTGATTCTCCAAAGTTTCCTGGACTTCAAAGGACGAATTTGAGAGTATTTTGATGAGTGGTTGATGATTACAAGTTTATTGATTAAGAAAAGCTACTTAATACTCCAAAAATGATCCTATTAATACTCCTCCCAAGGGTCTTGGTTCATTAATGCTTCACTTGTCCTCCAAGTAGTTTAGAAGAGCCTAGAATCCTTATTAGAAGGCATTAGAACCGGATATATGAAAAGACAAAACTTAATAATGAAGTTTTGGTAAATCAGCCAAGCTTCCAACCGATCGGTAATATGGCCAACCGATCGGTTGGTCTTCAGAATTGCCCCCATCCGATTCGGTTGCGGGCGGCGACTGATCGGATGGATGGTTGCTGTTTGGGACTTTTTGGACTTTTGTCGTTTTGGCTTGATTTTTCCTTTTTGGGTCTTTGGTTCTTCATCCAAACTTGATCTTTTCAACATCTTTGAAGCTAATCAACATGAATACTTGGACCTTCATTATTTGAAATGCATTTTTGATTGGGTTTTGGTATAAGAATCTTCGCACTTTCATAAATATTTCCTTCTTTCTCATTTTTCTCATCTTTTTCCTGTTTTTTGCCACATATGCTTTGCAAACACACTTTGGTACGATTTAGTAACAAAAGCATATAAATATAACAAATAACATACATAAAAACACGAATAACGCTACTAAAAACATGCACAATTTGAGCGTTATCAAATCCCCCACACTTGAACTTTGCTTGCCCTCAAGCAAATCTAGCAATAAAAAAAATTATCCACATGGTACACAGGGATGTTGATTCGTTAAAATCAACATGTTATTTTTCTCCAAGGATTTACAAAGGAAATATGTAAACCTGAGTCGTTTTCCCCAACGAATGATGAATGGAATTCGTGATCTCGATTCGTGATTGCGTGTCGTGAATAGTGGAAAAGATGGGATTTTGGATTTTTATGCTAAGATAAGTGAACATGAACTAAAAACGATTTAATAAACAAGAAAAACGATAATCTAAAGTGCTCGTATTTAAAAACGTAAAAGAAAACTGAAAACGTGTTTAAACCGGTAAAACCCGAGCACTAAATGTCAAAACTATGAAATTCTAACTCTACGGGTACTAATCTATTTTTCCTAAATTCTAATTAATAAAAGAAAATTTAAAACAAAAAAAGAATTATAATTTTCTGATTAATATTTAATTTATAATGAATTAAAAACTAAACTTAAGTAATTAAATTATTAAAAATACTAAAACAGTTTAGAAAAATCTGAAAATTTTACTGAAAGTACTTTATACTAAGACAGTCCTAAGAAAAATAAATTTACCCAACCAACTTATCCAGATAAGCTGGAAATAAGCCAAGTAAGGCTGATAAGCTAAAGGGGTGGAACATGTTAAAAGGAATTAACCAACACCCTTGGGCAGAAAAGACCCAAGGACAGGATGGTTAGTGTGTTGGTGTGTGAGCAAGAGGTCCCAGGCTCGAACCTGGGTAACCTCTTTTTGGTTTTTATTTATTATTTTTTATTTTTCGTTTAAAAACTAATAAAGCACTAACAAATAAGCATTTCGTAAAACTAAAATTATTTTTGAAAACCAAAAATAAGCCCAGAAATAAGCTGGACAGATTGATCAGTGGGCAAAAGAAGAAAATGAGCTAAGGATTTAATCTAGAAGACTGATAAGCAGAAAAGAAGCTACTTGGGAACAGAAATAAGCTAAGGTACTAATAATAAGCTAAAAGTAAACTGATTAAGCTATAAATGGGGCAAATAAGCACTTTGGAAAAGACAAAATAAACCCACAAGTCACCAAGGCTGCTGATCTGATGTGCACAGGGCAGAATAGGGCTTATTCAAGCCTACAAAAAGCACTCTAAGAAAAATCCTAAAAATCTGAAAAAAATGGAATCAACTAGATGAGCAGCTGAATTTCTACTGTACCAATTTCTAGCTTATGGTGGCTTAAACTGAGCAAATGAAAAATCAAGAAAGAAAGCTGAAAAATGGGAAATTCACTAGTATGCAGACTGTGGTGATCTAACATTCTCAATAACCTATCCAACCTATGCCAAATCTTCCAAACTCACTAAATAGACTAAAGTGAGTACCAAGAATGCAAAAACAAGAGCTTGACTGAGCTTATACTTCTAAGAGCTTAATTGATCAGTTCCTACTCTATAAAAGCACTAACAGACTTAAATCTTACAAATCTTCAGAAACAGGCCACATTCTCCTAACAACAACTCAAATATGCTAAGTTAATCAAGATTAAAGCTGGGAAAAGTGCAAGTGAACAGTTCTAACCCAAAATGACCCATTTAACCAATTGTGCCGAACAGTCCTCTATGAGGACTGTTTTGGAAACTAAGCTAAATCAGACCATTATGGGTAAAGTTTTGAGAAGATAAATACTACTTAAGCTACATTAGGTCCTAAAAAGCAGATTTGAACATACAATAAGCATTAAACTAAGCTAAGCTATTTTAAGCTATAATAGACTGTTTTTGAGCTTTTCAATAAAAATGAGTATTAAACTAGAACTAACTATCACAATAGCCTATAATTACTTCAAATCAGAACATATAAGCACAGAAAAAGCAATAAGCTCAAAAATAAGCAAATGAACAGTACCTTTGACCAATGTTGACTTTTTGGATTTCTTGGAATCAAACTGATTTTAAAACTAATATAAGCTTACAAAAGCTATGAAAAGCTTATATAGGCTTATAGAAAGGGTAAGGAAGCTTGTGATTGGTTTTTAACAACTAAACTGCTAAATTCGAATTAATAAAATTAACTTGAAATTGCATTAAACTTGGAAATGGAACAATGTTGGTAAAATAAAGTTCAAACAGGCTTAAACACACTAGAATTGATACAAGAAATTTTAAATGGCTACTGATTACATACTACAACTAAAAAACGACTATCTAAATTATTCTACTCCTAATTAATTTGTTCTGTGTGTCGTGGTTGAGCTTTATAGCCTCCAAAAAGCTTCCTTTGATCTCTCTCATCAAATCCCACCATTCCTTTTGGCTTTTTGTCATCTCAGCCGTCCATGGCCATTTTGGCGGGAAAATCAGTGAGTGGGTTTTAGCCTTTTCTAAGCACGTGGGAAGTGGGTATCATGTAAGGAGGGGGGTTGGAGTGTTATCAGAGAATAGGTATGGGGAGGAGTGGGTTTGTCAGGGATAAGGTGAGGTGGGAGGTGGTATGGTTTTGGCGGTTTAATGGTTTTAGAAGAAGGGGTTGACCGGGTCAACCTGGTTTTATTAATATAAGGGTGTGAGTGGGTTTTATTGGTGGATCCAAACTTGGGTTAGATTGGGCTGGGGAGTGGGTTTATTATTTGAGTTTGAGTTAGTGTAGGATTAGGTTAGGATTTAGAGTTAAGTTTAGGGATTAAAGTTGCCAAATTCTGAAAATCCAGGGACCAACTTGTCATTTTGCAAAAACACCTCCAAGGACCCATCTTGACAAGTTGAGCATAATTATGATCCACTTTGGAAAATTTCTTCCCCGGCCTCGGCTTTTCACGACTTTCCAATCTTGTGCTCGTTTATGTCCGTTTTTGCCCTGTTTTCGATCTTTTTGTACCTAAAACACATAAAACACAAACCAATAATATTTGCAACAATATTTGATATATTTGGGTGTTTTTGGTCATTTTTGTGTCTTTTATGGGTATAAAATGATGAGTATTTACACACTCATCAATCCCCCACACTAAACTATTGCTAGTCCCTAGCAATCCGATCATATAAAGTAATGAAAGGATCAAAAGAATACCAAACATACCCCGTTTCGACTTTTTATTAAATGCAAGAAATTTAAACTAGAACTAAAATAAATAAAATGCTTGATTTCCAAAAATGGTATCATGGAACGGGATTCACACAAAATGGGTGTCTCCAGGGAATTGAAATCGTCATCCTCTTTTTTATACTCCCAACTAAGCTTAAACTCAATGTGCAAATGTTTTTGTAAAATGCTAACACTACTTATACTAATAATCTATGTAAGCCGAGACTTAACTTTTCACTCCCACAATTTATTCAAGTTAGGTGACTGTGCTTATTTTCAAAATTTTGATCACAAAAATCGACGTTTTTATAAGATTTTGACTAATACTAGTTGAAAGATAGATTTAAAATTTACAACGAGCAAGTTTCACAACTTTATTCAACACAGAGTTCCAAGACTATAAACATTCCTGAAATGAGGATCCAAGGGTGTTAGACCAAGACCTCACACATTCCTGAATTAGAGGTCCAAGGGCCGGTGTAAGAGGGTAGCCAAGACCTAAACGCCTTCCGGAAATAAGGATCCAAGGGCCGATCTTGAACCGTAGCTTTTTTAGCACATACATTTATTATTTAACTTTTACATTACTATGACATATGCTTGTTCCGAAGTTTAAATAAATCTTTGAACTAGTATTTTTCAAAATCGTATAAAAAAATGATTTTGTGTGTTCAAATGTTTGAAAATAAGCACTTATTAAGTCAGATTAGTTATCTTCTGGGAGGAAAAGCCATAGATTACTTATATAAGCTCTAAAGAAAACCACCTATTCTACGCTTAGCATTTTCATTTGCACATATCGTAAAACCTTAGCCTAATCGTTAAGGGAGCAGCCAGATCAACACTCTGGCAGAGTCGGGATTCCCTTTGTTCTAACCTAATCAAGACTAAACACTTCTTTTTTATTGCAATTTCTTATCTAAAAACGAAAAGAATTTTAAAATTTTGGCCAAAACGGGGGTACTAGGGCACTAGAAGGTACATATGTGAAAAAAATCGCGAGAATCCCCCCCCCCCCACTTAGAATTGAATATTGCCCTCAATATTTAAAGTACCGTCTATTATGCCGACACTTTGAACGTAAAAAGGTAATACTAATAGCCAAGTGTGTGACAGAAATCTTTATTTTCACAACCAGGATTGAAAAGATATCCCTAGATAAACATTAGCAAAAAGATCGGATATTGGGCGGCTGGATTGAAAACAGGCGCATCAATCATCACGATCTAAGGGAAACCTGCAAACAAGGGCAAACAACACACAAAACAAAGCACAGTAGAGGAATCCCCCCACACTTAGTGTCAGAAAATAGAAAGAAGTCAGAAACATGGGTTGTCACCCATGTGGTGCTAATGTTTTTGTTAACCGAGTCACTAGCTTGACTCAACCCCGAATTCATTTGTTCTTGGGGAAGCATGTGGAAGAGAAAATCTCCATCGGACTTTCATTCGAAATGTTTGGATAAACATTGAAGTACTTGAAAGTTCCACTCCGATGAGATACATCCGGCTCAAAAGAATGATAAATTGAGATGCCGGGGTCAAAAACTTTGTCTTCACTCCCAAACGAGTGAAGGAAAGGACAAGCTACCTTATATGTGAAGAAAGGTAGAAAAACTCGAACGACATATGTGAAGTCAATATAATGGCTATCCACAGAAGGAAATGTCACATATGTCGGAGAAAGATTGTCCTTAACAATATCGGGATTAAGAATTGAGGTCATATCATCAAGTTTATGAGTAATAGAGTCCTTGACCTCTTTGTTCTCTAACTCTTCATCAAAGAGAGGATTTATTTTGCTAGAAAAGTACTCATCATCAAATTCAAAAAGAGAATTCGAATAAACTTTGAGACTTTCATTTTGAACGTCCTCATCAGAAAGTGATTCATCATCACTAGAGGAAAAATCATCATTGGAATTGAAAGTGGGTTAGAGAAAATCCCAGAAAAATCATCCTCAATGTCAAGAGGATAATCATCACAAATAGACAAATCACATTCATTGTCCGATATATCCTCAGACTCACTTGGGATTGGGATAAGGTTCTCAGCACTAGATTTTATGAATTCGTCCGATTCCTTTTCAGGAATAGTGCTAATATGCTCATCCCCCATAATAAGAGAGTCCTTGGGGTCCAAAGTTGGAAAGAATGATTTGATTGCAATAGACTGAGGGAGTTGAGAAATGATATCGCTCAAAGGAATAGTACTCTCCTCGTCGTCTTCATCTTCGTCATCGAGCATGGCAGCCTTATTAAATAAGAAACGCCTTTGTGCTGCTCGTTCTTCGGCGAGTAAATCTTCCATAGATTTACCATGATGATCATCTTGGGTATGTTTAACAGCCAAATCATTAAGTTCATTCCTCACATCTTGAAGTTTTTGGAATAAATCTTTGAAAGCTAACTCCTGAAGTTTATTCCTTGCATCTTGAATTTCTTGGAATAATTCTTTAGGAGATGGTTGAGGCTGAGTTTGAATCGTTTGATACTGTGGAGGTTGGTCATGATAAGAATAATCATAATTGTCACAAGGGCTATGCTCATAGACAAGCATATTACTTGTTTGACAATCAAAACTTTGGTGAGGACCTCCACAATACTCACAAAGATCATTTGGCATATTTTGAAATGATGTATCGTTGAAGTTTTGATAACACGGTTCTTGCCAAAATGAATCCTGAGGAAGGTTGAAATCGTTTTGAAAATTTGGATAATCAAGTGTATTTTGGATTTCAGAAGTGCAAAACATGCAAAGTCCATGAGTAAACCCACATCCTTTGCAAAAACATCGTTCACATTGTGAATCATCCCCTAACGGATCTCCACATATAACGTAATTATGCTAAGTGAGAGAAGATGGCTGGGGTTGTGGAGGGTGTTCGGAAAAACTTTGAGAATTATCGATGGAATTAAGCTTTCTTTTGAGGGCTACTTCACACCAATAACAAGATCCTTTTGGTGCATGATTTCCACACCGCTCACACTTACACTTTGAACAACGAAGACTGTCAATCAACGGGCTTTTACAATCAAAACAGTGATAACCCAGTGACGACATGAGAATTAAACATTAAGGAGGTTTAAGCAGATAGAATCAAACGGTTAGAGGGTGAGAGATAAAGAATTAAACGAATAAGAGGAAAGAGAAGAATGTTTTTGGTTTTTAAAATTTAGAAACATTTGAAGAACACAAAAGAAAAAGGAAAATAGATTTGAAAAGAAAATCTTTTTCGGTTTTAATAAGAAAATATTTACGATGAAAACGATAACTTCTCTGGAGAAGGGTCTTCAAAACACGCAAGGACAAACGAGAATTAAAAATTCGCTTCAACCTCCCTCGGCAGCTGTGCCAAAAATTGATTTGTTAAAATCAACACGTTATTTTTCTCCAAGGATTTACAAAGGAAATATGTAAACCCGAGTCGTTTTCCCCAACGAATGATGAATGGAATTCGTGATCTCGATTCGTGATTGCGTGTCGCGAATAGTGGAAAAGATGGGATTTTGGATTTTTATGCTAAGATAAGTGAACATGAACTAAAAATGATTTAATAAACAAGAAAAACGATAATCTAAAGTGCTCGTATTTAAAAACGTAAAAGAAAACTGAAAACGTGTTTAAACCGATAAAACCCGAGCACTAAATGTCAAAACTATGAAATACTAACTCTACGGGTACTAATCTATTTTTCCTAAATTCTAATTAATAAAAGAAAATTTAAAAGAAAAAGAATTATAATTTTCTGATTAATATTTAATTTATAATGAATTAAAAACTAAACTTAAGTAATTAAATTATTAAAAATACTAAAACAGTTTAGAAAAATCTGAAAATTTTACTGAAAGTACTTTATACTAAGACAGTCCTAAGAAAAATAAATTTACCCAACCAACTTATCCAGATAAGCTGGAAATAAGCCAAGTAAGGCTGATAGCTAAAGGGGTGGAACATGTTAAAAGGAATTAACCAACACCCTTGGGCAGAAAAGACCCAAGGACAGGATGGTTAGTGTGTTGGTGTGTGAGCAAGAGGTCCCAGGTTCGAACCTGGGTAACCTCTTTTTGGTTTTTTTTTATTTTTTTTTTAATTTTTCTTTTAAAAACTAATAAAGCACTAACAAATAAGCATTTATTAAAACTAAAATTAATTTTGAAAACCAAAAATAAGCCCAGAAATAAGCTGGACATATTGATAAGTGGGCAAAAGAAGAAAATGAGCTAAGGATTTAATCTAGAAGACTGATAAGCAGAAAAGAAGCTACTTGGGAACAGAAATAAGCTAAAAAAGCTAACACTAACTAGGCACAATCCAATTTAATCAATAATCTCTGAATAAGCTATAACTACAAGCAATTAAGCACTAATCTCAACCCAATAAGCAGACTGAGGTCTGCATATCTTTGTGCAGGGCAGAAAAGGGCTTATTCAAGCCTTTGAAAAGCTACCTAAACCTAATTTTAAAAATCGGAAAAAAATGGAATCAACTAGATGAGCCGCTGAATTTCTACTGTACCAATTTCTAGCTTATGGTGGCTTAAAATGAGCCAATGAAAAATCAAGAAAGAAAGCTGAAAAATGGGAAATTCACTAGTATGCAGACTGTGGTGATCTAAAATTCTCAATAACCTATCCAACCTATGCCAAATCTTCCAAACTCACTAAATAGACCAAAGTGAGTACCAAGAATGCAAAAACAAGAGCTTGACTGAGCTTATACTTCTAAGAGCTTAATTGATCAGTTCCTACTCTATAAAAGCACTAACAGACTTAAATCTTACAAATCTTCAGAAACAAGCCACATTCTCCTAACAACAACTCAAATATGCTAAGTTAATCAAGATTAAAGCTCGGAAAAGTGCAAGTGAACAGTTCTAACCCAAAATAACCCATTTAACCCATTGTGCCGAACAGTCCTTTATGAGGACTGTTTTGGAAACTAAGCTAAATCAGACCATTAAGGGTAAAGTTTTGAGAAGATAAATACTACTTAAGCTACATTAGGTCCTAAAAAGCATATTTGAACATACAATAAGCATTAAACTAAGCTAAGCTATTTTAAGCTATAATAGACTGTTTTTGAGCTTTTCAATAAAAATGAGTATTAAACTAGAACTAACTATCACAATAGCCTATAATTACTTCAAATCAGAACATATAAGCACAGAAAAAGCAATAAGCTCAAAAATAAGCAAATGAACAGTACCTTTGACCAATGTTGACTTTTTGGATTTCTTGGAATCAAACTGATTTTAAAACAAATATAAGCTTACAAAAGCTATGAAGAGCTTATATAGGCTTATAGAAAGGGTAAGGAAGCTTGTGATTGGTTTTTAACAACTAAACTGCTAAATTCGAATTAATAAAATTAACTTGAAATTGCATTAAACTTGGAAATGGAACAATGTTGGTAAAATAAAGTTCAAACAGCCTTAAACACACTAGAATTGATACAAGAGATTTTAAATGGCTACTGATTACATACTACAACTAAAAAACGACTATCTAAATTATTCTACTCCTAATTAATTTTTTCTGTGTTATGTGGTTGTGCTTTATAGCCTCTAAAAAGCTTCCTTTGATATCTCTCATCAAATCCCACCATTCCTTTTGGCTTTTTGTCATCTCAGCCGCCCATGGCCATTTTGGCGGGAAAATCAGTGAGTGGGTTTTAGCCTTTTCTAAGCACGTGGGAAGTGGGTATTGATTAGCGTCGAAACAATCACAAGTCAACCTCTCAAGAAGAAAAGTCAACTCGCGACGGTTCGACGCGACAATTGATTTTAATAACCGGATAAGTGAATACCCGGGTCGAGGTCCCAACGAGGCGTGAAATTGAGGATATCGTTTTCGGTTCGTAATTAAAGTGCTTGAAAAGACGAGGGTTGATTGGTTTTTTAATATCTACTAAAACGAAAATTAAAATAACGCGAACGTTAAACTACGAACGAGTAAAAACGTCAAAATATTTAAAAATTAATCCTACGTGTATCAAAATAATTTTCCAAAGTCCTAAATATAAAAAGAAAATTTTGGAAAAAAGAAAAATATTTTTTTGACTTTTTAATAATTTTTTATAAATTAAAAACTATTTAAAAGAAAATAATTGATTAAAAATACTAAATGGAAAAAGAAAATTCTGAAATTTTTTTATAAAATACTTAATACTCCCTCCGTCCCATATTAAGTGTCCACTTTTCAAATGCACAAAGTTTTAAGAAATTCCACTAACTACATTCTCCGCCAATCAAATATCACTATTACCCACTAAAGTCTCTTCTCATTGGTTGAAAATATTCACTGAACACTTAATTTGGGACATCCCAAGATTCTCTTATGGACACTTAATATGGGACGGAGGTGGTACTAAACTTGAGCTATGAAAAATATAAAAAGTGAAAATGCTTTTTTAAATAGCCGAAAATAAGCAGACAATTCACAATAAGCTAAAAAGGAAAAAAATTAAAATAAAAGGGTTTTAAATAAAGTTTTGTAAGGTTTAACAGAGAAGAGAAGTGAGTGCAGTGGTTGGTTGCTTGTGTTGCGAGCTAACTGTCCTGGGTTCGAACCCCATGACTGTCAAATTTTTTTGCAATTTTAATTTTTTCCTTTGACTTAAAACCTTAAACTTCAACAAACTTAGCATACTCAGTATATCACAGATCATGCTACATACATACTCAACACATCAAAAAACTTCAACAAACTTATAAACTTCAACAAACTTAGCTATAAACTACACTAAAGCATCACAGATCATGCTACATACATACTCAGTACACCAACAAACTTCAACAAACTTAAAATCATAAACTCAGAACACAAACATAAAGGGCTCAAAATTTACTAACAGATAACTAAAACAGCTTATCATGTTTGAAATAAGCTTAAACTAAACTCAACAAGGTGCAAATAAATAGTGTTCTAACTATATATATATATATATATATATATATATATATATATATATATATATATATATATATATATATATATATATATATATATATATATATATATTTGTACAATAAGGTCAAACAAACAGCCTTTATACTAGGCTTTATACTAAAAACTTAAACTGAGATCATTCTAAGTAAGCTAACCAAGTATCTACTACATATCAAAATTCAAATAAGCAGAAAAAAAGATGAGCAAAAATAAGCAGTTACTAAAACAATATATTTAAACTGAAAATTGAAATTATATTAAATAAAAAAAACAAATTACAACTGAAAATGAAAATTACAAAATACCTTAAAATAAAATGCTAAAATAAACCTAAAAAAACAACTCGACTACTCGGCCCTATATTTATACTAAAAAAATACAAAAACCCTAGAATCCGAGTGTGTTTCTTTCGTGAGTGTATCCCTCACTTGCGTTTGTGTTTCTTTTGTGACCCTTGGATCATAACGTGCTCACCACAACTTTACATCTTGATCGTTGATCTTTCTTTTTGCCCTCGGATTGATGAGGTGGAGGGGAGGGGACCAAAGACAAGGTCATGTGATGGTTTGGCTTGTAGTGGTGATGAAAGGGATGGGGAGATTAGCGGCTAATGGTGGGAGGTTGAAGATGGTAAATAGTGGTTAGGGTTTGATCGATTGGGATATTGACCGAGTATTTGGGGGTTTGACCCTTACTTATTGACTGGTGTTAGTTTTAAAGGAAGAAATGAGATGGGTCGGGTTTTTAGTGATTGGGCTATTGGGTTTAATTTAAGGTGTAGTGGGCTAGCAAGGGTTTAATGGGTTGGATAAGAAAAAGAAACATGGGATGGGTAATATGGGCTGTGATGGTGAATGGGTATTTGGGTTTGTTTATCTCTTTTAGATCCGGTTGTGTAAGTAGATAGGCTAAAATAAGATTAATCCAAGGACCAAAAGTGTAAATCATGCAAAGTTCAGGGACCAAATATGCTATTTCTTCAAAGTTAATCAAGGACCAATTTTGCCAACAAGTAATAATCCAAGGGCCATTGTGAGATTCTTGAGCTCGAATAAAATCCAAATGAAAATCGTCTTTCCCGGCTTCGGTTTTCGGCTCTTATCCAAATCACGCTCGGTTTTGTCCATATTTGCCCCGTTTTCAATCCTTTTGTACCTGCAACACACAAAACACAATCTAAGGATATTTGTAACATTATATTGTCCATTTGGGTGTTTTTGGTCGTTTTTGTGGGGTTTTTCGGGTATAAAATGATGAGTAAAAGGCCACTCATCAATCCCCCACACTAAGCTATTGCTAGTCCCTAGCAATCCGATCATATAAAGTAATGAAAGGATCAAAAATGTCAATGTTACCAAAAATATACCACCCCGTATTGACTTTATTATAAAATGCAAGTAAATTAAAACGAGAACAAACATAAATAATATGCTTGATTTTCAAAAGTGGCATCATGGAACGGGAATCACACAAAATGGGTGACTCCGGGGAATTGTAATCGTCATCCTCTTTTTATACTCCCTAACTAAGTCAAAAAACCCTTGTGCAAACGTTTTTGTAAAATGCTAACACTACTTATATTAGCAACCTATGTAAGCCGAGACTTAACTTTTCACTCCCACAACTATTCATAAGTTAGGTGTGTGTGCTTGTTTTCAAAGTTTTGATCATAAAAATCGACATTTATTAGGGTTAAAAATCGACAATGATTTACAAATTAGAGATTCAAAGGTGAGATCACTCCATGTAGCGACTTTCTTCTCAACTTGTCCTTAGTAAACTTAGGAGGCTAGGTTTTTACACCCTCGAGAATAGTATCAGAGCTCACGGGATCTTTGAAGTCAACAATTTATAAATCACCGTCCAACTTTTAGACAATATTGACGAATACTAGTTCAACTTTCGATTTAAATTTAAGAAGAAGCAAGTTTCTCACATTTATTCATAAACATTTTTTTTCATTTTTTTTTTCATCACTTTTTCACTCTTTTTTTTTTATTTTTTTTTTTATTTTTAACTTTTCACTTGTGTACCGTAAACGACGGAGCTTCACGGTTTAGTTCCAAGACCTTACACCTTCCGGAATAAAGAATCCAAGGGCCGTTACAACGGAGTGTTCCAAGACCTTAACGCCTTTCAGAATTAAGGGTCCAAGGGCCGGTGCAAGAGGGTAGCCAAGACCTAAACGCCTTCCGGAAATAAGGATCCAAGGCCCGATCTCGAATCCGTAGCTTAGAACACTTATTTATTCATCCTTAAAACTTTAATTTTTGCAATTTTCAAGCAATGACTCACTTTCATTTTGCATTCTTATTGGGTTTGTAAGAAAGTATGCTTGTTCCAAAATTTAAATAAAACTTTGAACTAGTACTCTAAATCAAGATTGTATAAAAATTTATTTGCTTAACAAAAACGGTTTTTGCGTTCAAAAGTTTGAAAATAGCACTAATTTTAGTCAGGTTAGGATCTTTTGGGAGGAAAAGCCATAGATTACTTATATAAGCTCTAAAGAGAACCAACTACTCCACGCTTAGCATTTTCATTTGCACAATTCGTAAAAACTTAGCCCAAACGTTAAGGGTAGCAGCTAGATCAACACTCTAGCAGATTCGGGATTCCCCTTGTTCTAGCCTAATCAAGTCTAAACTTCCACTAATACCGAAGCATTAATGTATAGCAAATTATTTTTAATGTGCAAAGCACTTCTTTTTTTATGAAAAATACGATAAAAAAATTTAAAAATTTTTTGTCAAAACGGGGGTTCTAGGGAACTAGTAGGTACAATATGTGAAATTTTTTTAAAAATTTGGGTCAAATTCGCAACAATTCCCCCCCACACTTAGAATTGAATATTGCCCTCAATATTCAAAGTACCGGCCTGAGCCGACACTATAGAACGTAAAAGGGTAAGACTACTAGCTAAGTGTGGAAACGAAATCTTGATTTCACAAAAAGGATTAATAAGATATCCCTGGATAAACATAAATATAAAGATCGGATATTGGGCGGCTGGATTGAAAACAGGCGCATCAATCATCACGATCTACGGGAATCCTGAAAACAAAGGCAAACATACAACAACAAAGCAACAAGTAGAGGAATTCCCCCACACTTAGTGTTAGAAATAAGAAAGAAGATAGAAGATAGGCATGGGTTGCCACCCACGAAGCGCTTGTTTTTGATCGAGTCGTATAGCTTAGACTCGCCCCGAATTCAATTGTTCTTGGGGGAGCAAGTGGAAGAGAAAATCTCCATCGGACTTTCGTTCAAGATGTTTGAAGAAACATTGAAGTGCTTGAAAGTTCCACTCCGACGAGATACATCCGACTTAAAAGAATGAGAGATGCCGGGGTCAAAATTTTTGTCTTCACTCCCGAGCGAGTGAATGGAAGGACAATCTACCTTATAGGAGAAGAAAGGTAGAAAAACTCGAACGACATATGTAAAGTCAATATAAGGGCGATCCCCAAAAGGCACTGTCACATATGTCGGAGAGATAATGTTCTTTTGAATCTCGGGATTAACAATTGAGGTCATATTATCAAAAACATTAGAGTCTTTGACCTCATCGTTCTCTAACACTTCCAAAAAAAGAGGATTAACGTTGCTAGAAAAGCAATCGTCATCAAATTCAAAAAGAGTGTTAGAGAAAATCCCAGAAGTAACCTCAGAGATGTCAAGAGATTCTCCAAAAATTGGAGAATCACATTCTCTGTCGAATATCTCCTCAGACTCACTTGGGGTTGGGACAAGGTTCTCAGCACTAGACTTTATGAATTCGTCCGATTCCTTTTCAGGTATAGTGCTAAGATGCTCATCCCCCATAATGAGAGAGTCCTCGGGTCTAGACTGAGAGGGAAAGATGTTTGTGATTGCAATAGACTGAGGGAGCTGAGAAATGGTATCATTCAAAGGAATATCACCCTCCTCGTCTTCTTCCTCATCATCATTATCGTCATCAAGAAGAGCAGCCCTGAGAAATATGGAATGCATTTTTGCTCCTCGTTCTCTGGCTAGAAGTTTTGCACAAGATTTTTCATGAGGATTTTATTGTGCTCTTTGTTCTTCGGCTATTTCAGCCTTAAGATCTTTAAGCACATCAAGAAGACCAATGAGAATTTGTTCTTGTTCTTCATTGAATAATTCTTGAGGAGATGGTTGAGGTTGTGGTTGAATCATTTGATACTGTGGAGGTTGGTCATGATAAGAATAGTCATAATTGTCACAAGGGACATGCTCATAGACAAGCGGGCTCCTTGTTTGACAATCAGAGCTATAGTAAGGACCTCCACAGTACTCACAACAATAATATTGTTGTGACTGATTCGGTGAATTATATGGATAATGGTCATACCCGAAATTTTGATTACATGGAACTTGCTCATAGACAAACGTGTTCCCTGTTTGACAATCAAAACCCAGGTGAGGACTACTTCCACAATCTTCACAAGAATATGTCTCCATCTGGTGTTGTAGGGGCTGGTCAAAAAAGTCGGTTGTTTCATGGTAAGAATAAGGATTTTGGTCATAGACAAACCCGTTTCCCGATTCCACCATGCTACAACCGGGACAATTCCCACCATTATGAGGACCTCCACAACACTCACAAAGATCATTTGGCATATTTTGAAATGATGTATCATTGAAGTTTTGATAACACGGTTCTTGCCAAAATGAATCTTGAGGAGGGTTGAAATCGTTTTGAAAATTTGGACAATTAAGTGTATTTTCGATTTCAGAAGTGCAACACACGCAAAGTCCATGGGTAAACCCACATCCTTTGCAGAAGCATCGTTCACAGTGTGAATCCTGAGGATGGCTGGGGTTGTGGAGGGTGTTCGGAAAAACTTTGAGAATTATCGATGGAATTAAGCTCTTTGAGGGCTACTTCACACCAATAACAAGATCCTCTTGGGTTGTGATTTCCACACCGCTCACACGCACACTTTGAACAACGAAGACTGTCAATCAACGGGCTTTTACAATCAAAGCAAGTATAGCCCAGTGACGACATGAGAATTAAACATTAATGAGGGTTAAGAAGATAGAATTAAACAAATAGAGGGTGAGAGATAAAGAATTAAACGGATAAGAGGAATAAGAAGAATATTTTTCGGTTTTTAAAATTTTGAAACATTTAAAAGAAAAAGGAAAATAATTTTTGAAAAGAAAATCTTTTTGGGTTTTTCAAAGTTTTTTAATTTTTTTGGATTTTTGGATAAAAATATTCACAAGATATATACGAAACTTCACGAGGAAGGTTCTTCAAGTCACTAATCGTCAAACTGTGACGATATTGTCGCGACACACCTCCTCAGCAGCGGCGCCAAATTGATTAGCTTCGAAACAATCACAAGTCAACCTCTCACGAAGAAAAGTCAACTCGCGACGGTTCGACGCGACAATCGATTTTAATAACCGGATAAGTGAATGCCCGGGTCGAGGTCCCAACGAGGCGTGAAATTGAGGATATCTTTTTTGGTTCGTAATTAAAGTGCTTGAAAAGACGAGGGTTGATTGGTTTTTTAATATCTACTAAAACGAAAATTAAAATAACGCGAACGCTAAACTACGAACGAGTAAAAACGTCAAAATACTTAAAAATTAATCCTACGTGTATCAAAATAATTTTCCTAAGTCCAAAATATAAAAAGAAAATTTTGGAAAAAAGAAAAATATTTTTTTGACTTTTTAATAATTTTTTATAAATTAAAAACTATTTAAAAGAAAATAATTGATTAAAAATACTAAATGGAAAAAGAAAATTCTGAAAATTTTTTCTAAAATACTTAATACTAAACTTGAGCTATGAAAAATATAAAAAGTGAAAATGCTTTTTTAAATAGCTGAAAATAAGCAGACAATTCACAATAAGCTAAAAAGGAAAAAAATAAAAATAAAAGGGTTTTAAATAAAGTTTTGTAAGGTTTAACAGAGAAGAGAAGTGAGTGCAGTGGTTGGTTGCTTGTGTTGCGAGCTAACTGTCCTGGGTTCGAACCCCAGGACTGTCAAATTTTTTTGCTATTTTAATTTTTTCCTTTGACTTAAAACCTTAAACTTCAACAAACTTAGCATACTCAGTATATCACAGATCATGCTACATACATACTCAGCACATCAACAAACTTCAACAAACTTATAAACTTCAACAAACTTAGCTATAAACTACACTAAAGCATCACAGATCATGCTACATACATACTCAGTACACCAACAAACTTCAACAAACTTAAAATCATAAACTCAGAACACAAACATAAAGGGCTCAAAATTTACTAACAGATAACTAAAACAGCTTATCATGTTTGAAATAAGCTTAAACTAAACTCAACAAGGTGCAAATAAATAGTGTTCTAACTATATATATATATATATATATATATATATATATATATATATATATATATATATATATATATATATATATATATATATATATATATATATATATATATATTTTCTACAATAAGGTCAAACAAACAGCCTTTATACTAGGCTTTATACTAAAAACTTAAACTGAGATCATTCTAAGTAAGCTAACCAAGTATCTACTACATATCAAAATTCAAATAAGCAGAAAAAAAGATGAGCAAAAATAAGCAGTTACTAAAACAATATATTTAAACTGAAAATTGAAATTATATTAAATAAAAAAAACAAATTACAACTGAAAATGAAAATTACAAAATACCTTAAAATAAAATGCTAAAATAAACCTAAAAAAACAACTCGACTACTCGGCCCTATATTTATACTAAAAAAATACAAAAACCCTAGAATCCGAGTGTGTTTCTTTCGTGAGTGTATCCCTCACTTGCGTTTGTGTTTCTTTTGTGACCCTTGGATCATAACGTGCTCACCACAACTTTACATCTTGATCGTTGATCTTTCTTTTTGCCCTCGGATTGATGAGGTGGAGGGGAGGGGACCAAAGACAAGGTCATGTGATGGTTTGGCTTGTAGTGGTGATGAAAGGGATGGGGAGATTAGCGGCTAATGATGGGAGGTTGAAGATGGTAAATAGTGGTTAGGGTTTGATCGATTGGGATATTGACCGAGTATTTGGGGGTTTGACACTTACTTATTGACCGGTGTTAGTTTTAAAGGAAGAAATGGGATGGGTCGGGTTTTTAGTGATTGGTTTTAGAAGAAGGGGTTGACCGGGTCAACCTGGTTTTATTAATATAAGGGTGTGAGTGGGTTTTATTGGTGGATCCGGACTTGGGTTGGATTGGGCTGAGGAGTGGGTTTATTATTTGAGGTTGAGTTAGTGTAGGATTAGGTTAGGATTTAGAGTTAAGTTTAGGGATTAAAGTTGCCAAATTCTGAAAATCCAGGGACCAACTTGTCATTTTGCAAAAACACCTCCAAGAACCCATCTTGACAAGTTGAGCATAATTATGATCCACTTTGGAAAATTTCTTCCCCGGCCTCGGCTTTTCACGACTTTCCAATCTTGTGCTCGTTTTTGTCTGTTTTTGCCTTGTTTTTGATCCTTTTGTACCTGAAACACATAAAACACAAACCAAGAATATTTGCAACAATATTTGATATATTTGGGTGTTTTTGGTCATTTTTGTGTCTTTTATGGGTATAAATTGATGAGTATTTACACACTCATCAGATGTTTAAAATGATGTGATGCAAATATACCAAGTACGGGTACAAGTTAGATTCATCATTTTAAGCTTTTATGGTTGAAGCATCGAGATGTTTGACAATACCCAAATGATTTTCTTGCTTGATATACATTACTAAACACCTCACGAAAGGAAATGAAATATAATTCACTCAAAACACTCATTTGTATGGTTGGTGGAGTATCTAAGAGAAATCACACTCATTTGCTCAATCATGATTTAAATATTACCATAAGCTTGTACAAGAAACAAAACTACACCGAAATGGCGTGAGCACCAAGTATAGATATCAAAGAGGGCTTTTATTTAGGTTTAAGGTTTCGAGGGATAACCAAGACTGATGTGCAACTACCTTATGCAAAACATAATAGATCGCTAACAACGAATTCTCGCATCACCAAATAACGGATGGTCACTAGGGTATATCTTAGATCGCTGACGCGCTATTCTCATAACGGATGGTCACTAAAATACACACTAGATCGCTAGCAACGTTATTTAATTCCTTAAGAAATCGGATGGTCACTACATGTCCATACACTTGATAATTTCACAAAGTCAAAAGGGTAGGAATAAGGCATGGGATATATATATATATATATATAATATATATATATATATATATATATATATATATATATATATATATATATATATATATATATATATATATATATATATATATATATTTAGAAAAGGTTGAAAGTAATGAATATACAAACTAGTCAAAGTCTACTGCCCAGATGTTACTAGCTATTTCGAACCGCTATCATGCATTCTTGAAAAACTCCACACTTGATTGCACTTTACATTATTTCATAGCTCATTGGCTATTTTTGTCACCTTATTGTTGCGATGACTTATTCTCTCTTTTCTTTTTTTCTTTTTTTGAACATCTCTTGCGATGATTTCATTTGGATAACTACTTTTGGAGTTTATAACTTTCTTCGTACTTTCATGATTTCCCACATAACATCCATCTTGCCAAATAGCTAGCAACCAACCAAGACTTGACTAAAGGTAAGGCTAGTGATGAACTCAAATAAGTACATTTTATTACTATCATTTATCCTATTAATTTGACTTGTTTTACTATATTATGTATGAGGATTGATACTTAATCGTTTACTTTTGTAATTCTCAGGTAAAAACAAGCATTTGGTGAAACTTGGCGATTTTGGACTAATAATGGAGCAAAACGTGCATAAAGTGAAGAGTCTACTGAAATGAAGAAGATCAAGACTAATCTGCTCCAGATGCGCCGCATCTCACTATCAACATGCGCCGCATCTCTATCAAGATATCACCAGATACGATCCAAGATACAAGAGGACATGCGCCGCATCTAATAAAGAGTTACGCCGCATCTTCTGGCGGTGTACGAATATTCCTGAATATTATAATCTTGGACCCCACGCGAAGTTAAGTACATGCGCCGCATCTACTTAAGTAGATGCGCCGCATCTTCCCTCAGACACAAACTATAAATACCCCGTAGACCAGACGCATTAAAAAGAGATTCGGAAGTTCGAAAACCTAAAGACCGAACAGAAGAGAAGGACGAATTCAGTCAAGAGGCAGCACAAGACACACCCAAATCGAAGATACAAGAGCTGTAAGAAGGTGCTGCATGTATTTAATTCATTAAGTAGTTTTGTTTTATTGTTTTAGCAAACTTTAATTCATCAGGATTGGTGGCTTGTGTAATGTGACAACGGAAAGATTGCACTCCCTTTAATACTTGCTTTCCCATCAATTAAAGTTTATATGTTGATGTCTTTGGTTACTACTTATTAGTGCATTGACCACCTCTGTGTTTATTAGTGGCTTGCGGGCACCCGACTGCGGGACAAGGTGTGGCTCCCACGGTTGTTTCTAAATTGATCACTTAGGAATAACTTTTAGACATAAGTCGTCATTAAGGGTTTACTCGCCGATAAGAATAGGACCAACGAGAAAGGGTTAATTACATACACTTCATATAAAGCTATCAATAAAACAAGTGACAATCTACTTAATCATAAGGACAGCCCTCTTATTGTCTCTAGTATCTATCTGTGTACGTGTGTGCTACTTGCTGATTCGTGCCTATTGTTTATTTTATTATTTAATTGCAAACAAAACTGTGCCAGTCTCTCAGGCTGAAACCCCCTTGCGTTAGGATATTAAAATACTGATTAGATTAACGAGATTATACGTTCCACTCTTAGTGATCGACACTCTACTTACCATTATCTTCATACTGACCGGGTACACTGCTCGTTAAGTGTGTGTGTTATTGATAAGTCGGCTAAATATAAATTTAAAACTTGAGTAGGCATTAAAACTGCTAAACCGCAACGACACATCACGCGCATCAAGTTTTTGGCGCCGTTGCCGGGGATGAATTGTTATTATCTGTTAATTTGATTTAGTATTTTAATAGAAAAACCTAATTAAAATACTCGTGGTGTATCTTGATTTGTTTTTCTTTTTATTAGATTAAATTGCATCATTGTACTATTTTGCATATTTGTTGTATTGTGTGTTATTTGTTTGCTTTTGTTTTTATTTTTGTGTGTTTTATTTTTGTTTCGTGTGTTTTATTTTTTGTTTTTATTTTTCGTATTTTTCTGTTCTGCTATCGTTGTACTGTGCTAAATCAAACGATACGGCGCATCTGATCTCTCAGATACGGCGTATTGCGTTTAATTTTTTTTTTTAATACAACGCGTTTAATTAATTCGATACGACGCATCTTTTCCCCAAGATACGGCGTATCTGTTTTTAATAAGAAAATTTTTCTAAGCGATAAAGTAATACGACGCATCTGCTTTTGTAGATACGGCGTATCTGTTTTGATAAAAAATTTTTCTAAACGTTAACGCCATACGACGCATCTGCTTTCGCAGATACGGCGTATCTATTATTTTAATTAAAAACAGTTTGCGAATTATTAAACAAATACGGCGTATCGATTTCCGTCGATACGGCGCATCTTACTGAATCAAAAATCTTTTATTTTTTTTTAAACATAACGAAAATACGGCGCATTAACTTTTGTTAATACGACGAATATAATTTGATAAATATAGTTGATTTTTGATATTTACCTTGATCGGTCAGCTACTCTCGTGTGCAAGTTGTTTATTTTCAGGATAAATGATGACTCGAGCATCACCAAAAAAAGATTACATTCTGAAAAAACGACTGGTTATAATCCTAAAGGATGGTCTGACAAGTTGAATGATGCTTTATGGGCATTCCGTACAGCCTATAAGACACCAACGGGATGCACTCCATTCCGTCTTGTATACGGAAAAGCATGCCACCTGCCGGTCGAAATTGAACAAAGTGCATATTGGGCTTTAACGAATTGTAATATGGATATGGAAGCTGCAACGAAGAACCGTTTCATGGAGCTTAATGAACTCTATGAACTAAGAGATGAGGCCTACAAAAATACTAAAATCTACAAAGAAAGAACTAAAAGATGGCATGACTCGAGGTTACGTGGAGATAAAACGTTTGCTATCGGAGAAAAAGTGCTACTATTTAATTCTAGATTAAAGATGTATCCTGGTAAACTTAAATCAAGATGGACGGGTCCGTTCGTTGTCAAGAAAGTATATCCATACGGAACCATTGAAATATGCGATAAAAATGGTTATATATTCAAAGTAAACGGGCAACGTGTAAAGAAATACTTTGATAATAAAATTGAGGATAATGAGAGCGAGGTGGTGGAGTTTGAGCCCGACGTAATAGAGTAAAGAGCTGAACGTGAGTCTAACTTGAAGACTCTGGAATAAAGACAAGTGCTTACCGGGAGACAACCCGGATTTATCTTTTATTATTCTGTTTTCTGAGTCGAGTCAGTCCAGGCCGCACGAAGATACGGCGCATCTCAGTCCTGAGATGCGACGCATCCTCTGCAACGGTCATATCTTATTTTATTTTTCTGCATTTTTTATTTTTCGACTTTAAAACTATTTATCAGTTTATTTTAATGCGGCGCATCCCTGGTTAAGGATGCGGCGCATCTTTATTCTGATCCGTATTAATTCCAGGCTCGATACGGCGCATCTTCTTCAATAAGATACGGCGCATCGACTGACCTGATGATTTTCAGTTTTAATTATTTTTTAAGTTTTATTTTACCTAACTACTAATGTATTATGCAAGTTGAACCTTTCTTATCTTAGGTGTTTTTAAAGTGTTGGTGGTATTATAGTTTCCTGAATTTTCTGTGGATACATCAAGTATGAAGCTTTAACGTTCTAATCCACAAGAAAAATGATTTTTGCTCTTACACTAATGGAGGATCATACCGAGCAAATCTCAGGGAGTTTTTCTGTTCTAATTCTTTTTATTTTCCAGTTTTTAACCTTTTATACAAACAACGAGGACGTTGTTTAACTTAAGTGGGGGATAGGAGAATTAGAACACTTAACAATTACTTGTCCTAAACTTTTCAAAAATTATGCTTAAAATGTGCTTAATATATCAAACTTAAAAATTTTTTAGCATGTTTTTGTTTAAGATCTAAGTTGCATAACTGCACACATGACGTTATTTTCAAAAATTGTGATTTTTACAAAATTCACAAATCTATGAGTGTGCCGGTGACTTGTAAACTTTAGAACTTGGCTTGTATACTATTCGAGACCACCATAATGAGTATTATTTATTTAATTGGAATGACTTGTCTAACTTGGTAAAATTCTAGGATTACACCCAAATAGCCTTTATATGTTATGTGTTATTAACTAGCTACACTGGTTAGTTAACCCCCGTATAAACCCTTTTGTTACTCTCATTTTAAGAGTAAGATACCCCTAGAAAAACACTCAGAGCCATTCCTTTCGTTTCTTACACCTATGTTTAAAATGTTTCGTTACACCTTAAACCTTAGCCTACCCTGTAGATTAGAATCCGTGGTTGGTTAATTGCTATAGGCAGAGTGTGTTTCCTTACATTACCTGTGTTCGCGTGCGTAATTCATTATATATGGTTAGGTCGGGAAATTGCACAATGCAATTGGAGTGAAAGTAAATATTGTATATTTTTGAGTTTATTTTTCGTGTGTTTACTACTTTCACTATTAGCGTTATTTCTGAAAGTATGAAAAGTATGAATAAAAATTATCCGGAAAGAAAGTTGTAGTGATGTGGTGAAATTTTACACATCTATGTTTATGTTTCAAAAAAAAAAAAAAAAAAAAAAAAAAAGAGAAAAAAAAAAAAAAAGAAAGAAAAAAAGAGTTGGATGTTTATTTTAAGCCAACGATGTAAAGTTATGTAAGTGGTCGATATCACCACTATTTGTTGTATTATATCTATGGATTGAATGGGAATTGGCAGTTATGGGAACGCCAATTAAGGTTTATTCTTTGATTAAGATCTTGTTGAGTATAATTCGTGTCTACCTAAAGCGTGTGTTTCAAGTGTTAAAGCGTGAGTTATTCAATGATATGAGTCTTATTCATGGGATGGTTGGGATAGTGATTAACCACACTTAGGATTTTAATTTATTTGTTTTGTTTATTTTTATTTTTATTTTTACACCAATTTATATCCCAAAAATTATCCATACCCTTTATTATTCTTTATCCAACCAAACCTTTGATTTATTGAGATTAGGGATTTGAGCAATCTTAAGTATCGTAGTCGTGGATTCGGCTATGTATTTATGATTTTGTCGCCCTTTTTGATATATTATTATTGGTGAAGTTTGGACCTATCTTTAGCCTATTCGAGTTAAGGATTTGAGCAATTGCAAGTATCGTGTTCGTGGATTCGATCATGTATTTGTGATTTTGTCGCCTTTTCTGGAATTTGAGATCGATAGTGAAATAAGAATAATTAACCCTTAAGCCTAAAAACCCTTTTTACCGCTTTAGACTTGTTATTCCTTAGCTTTAGTGGTGGAGATGTGTATACTTGCCAAGCTTATGATAGAATATTCGTCGCGACTGGACAGTTAAACGATTAGATTTGCTTTTATCGACTTATTTTATTTTACTTCTAATTCGTTAAGTGTTTAGTTGTGTGATTACGAAATAAACGAATACATGCTTAAACATAAAAATAAATCCTAACATCTTTTAGGATACATTTTCATGAGATTTAATCTAAGGTTTACTTGGGACAAGTAAAGTTCAAGTGGGGGGATATTTGATGAACACAAATAAGTACATTTTATTACTATCATTTATCCTATTAATTTGACTTGTTTTACTATATTATGTATGAGGATTGATACTTAATCGTTTACTTTTGTAATTCTCAGGTAAAAACAAGCATTTGGTGAAACTTGGCGATTTTGGACTAATAATGGAGCAAAACGTGCATAAAGTGAAGAGTCTACTGAAATGAAGAAGATCAAGACTAATCTGCTCCAGATGCGCCGCATCTCACTATCAACATGCGCCGCATCTCTATCAAGATATCACCAGATACGATCCAAGATACAAGAGGACATGCGCCGCATCTAATAAAGAGTTACGCCGCATCTTCTGGCGGTGTACGAATATTCCTGAATATTATAATCTTGGACCCCACGCGAAGTTAAGTACATGCGCCGCATCTACTTAAGTAGATGCGCCGCATCTTCCCTCAGACACAAACTATAAATACCCCGTAGACCAGACGCATTAAAAAGAGATTCGGAAGTTCGAAAACCTAAAGACCGAACAGAAGAGAAGGACGAATTCAGTCAAGAGGCAGCACAAGACACACCCAAATCGAAGATACAAGAGCTGTAAGAAGGTGCTGCATGTATTTAATTCATTAAGTAGTTTTGTTTTATTGTTTTAGCAAACTTTAATTCATCAGGATTGGTGGCTTGTGTAATGTGACAACGGAAAGATTGCACTCCCTTTAATACTTGCTTTCCCATCAATTAAAGTTTATATGTTGATGTCTTTGGTTACTACTTATTAGTGCATTGACCACCTCTGTGTTTATTAGTGGCTTGCGGGCACCCGACTGCGGGACAAGGTGTGGCTCCCACGGTTGTTTCTAAATTGATCACTTAGGAATAACTTTTAGACATAAGTCGTCATTAAGGGTTTACTCGCCGATAAGAATAGGACCAACGAGAAAGGGTTAATTACATACACTTCATATAAAGCTATCAATAAAACAAGTGACAATCTACTTAATCATAAGGACAGCCCTCTTATTGTCTCTAGTATCTATCTGTGTACGTGTGTGCTACTTGCTGATTCGTGCCTATTTGTTTATTTTATTATTTAATTGCAAACAAAACTGTGCCAGTCTCTCAGGCTGAAACCCCCTTGCGTTAGGATATTAAAATACTGATTAGATTAACGAGATTATACGTTCCACTCTTAGTGATCGACACTCTACTTACCATTATCTTCATACTGACCGGGTACACTGCTCGTTAAGTGTGTGTGTTATTGATAAGTCGGCTAAATATAAATTTAAAACTTAAGTAGGCATTAAAACTGCTAAACCGCAACGACACATCACGCGCATCAGCTAGGCTAAAGTGTAAAATCTTTTTGTATTTTTCTGGATTTTATCAAAAGAAAAAGATAGGCTCAGAGGGTGTAACTAGGGGTATCTAGCGCTAAAGATAAACGCTAACAAAAGGGTTTATACTGGTGGTTAACTAGTCAGTGTAACTAGTTAAATATCAATTTGGAAGGCTTATTTGGGTTAAATCCTAAGGTTGCCTCTTATCACGCATATTTACTTATATCACGAAAAATGATCTCACAACGGTCTCATAATGATTTACAAGCACAAGTTCTAGAATAAATAAAATCACCGGCATACTCATAGCAAAAAATTCAAGCATAAGAGATGTATGCTATATACGAAACAGGCTTAAATCCTCACAATTATAGTGAAAAGGGCTATAATATGTGCTAGCTAATGTTATCAATCCCAGAATGGATTGCAATATTAATCGGTACACATTTCAATTTTTCAAAAATTACAGGTTTTACCAGTGGATAGATCCAGTTACTCTAATATATAATCCTTTAAATGACAAAGAACTAGATCAAAAGGGCAAACAAAATTTAAAATTTAGCTCGGAATTTACAATTTATCCTTATTTTCCTATTCACCCCCCCCCCCCCCCCCCCCCACACACTTAAGTTAAGCATTGTCCTCAATGTGATAAACGAAAAGAATGAAAATAGGGAAATAAGAGAATAAACCATATTTTCTTGCTCCAGAAGATTCTTTGATCCAAGTGTCCATACTTTGTAATCATTACCTGCAGTAATCTTAAAACAAAAAGAAACACACGAAATATGTCTACGTTTTATTAAAAGTTAGTGATACACCCCCACACTTAAGTTCAACTAAGGGATTAGAGAAACTTTGGGATATAATCACTTTTGAAAAATAAACTAAGAAGTAAAATTGCAAATAGAAAACACACGGGTTGCCTCCCGAGAAGCGCTTGTTTTATTAACGAGTCATCAGCCGGACTCAAACTTCCTTCTTGCTACGTTGGTGTAATTTTTGGCTTCTTCTTTGAGACTTTTGGAACATACACCACGTTTCCTATCACTAATCCTTCTCCATTTTCATCTATGTTTTCCAATTTGATTCTTTCCCAAGGTCTAGGAAGAACATCATAGATATAACCAGATTCCTCGGCCCATGGAGTATTTTTCTTGAAATCGTCCGGAAAGGGTGCCATGAATGTTATTGCTTCATAGTCTGATTCAGGCGGAATCTTTTTGATAGAAATCTCGTTCATTTGCTCCTTATCATAATACAATTTAATTCGGTGACCATTTATGAAACTTCCACCTTGCTTGTCATGTAATTCAACATACCCAGATGGATATCCATGCTTCACTATATATGAGCCGAACCATTTTGGTTTTAGCTTAGGTGCTTTGAACTTGTATTTCATATTAAAAAGCAGAACTTTGTCTCCAGCTTTGAATTCTTTTCGGATTCTAAGCTTTCTGTCATGATACGCTTTGGTTCTAGCTTTGTAGAGCATGGAGTTCTCGTAAGCTTGGAGTCTTAGTTCATCGAGTTCATGCAATTGCAAGAATCTCTTCTCTCCAGCTATTTTGAGATTAGGCTAAGTAGTTAAGGACAAAAATTTCGGTGTTTCGGTCAAGGACCGAGATACGAAATTTTTGGTATTTCAGTGGTATTTCGGTAATTTTAAATATTAATATTTTATATATTTTATATAATATATCTATAGTTTTTTAATATATAGAAGTTTGCATATAATATTTTATGTATTTTATATAATATATCTATATTAAAAAGTTTGTTTTATTATGTTTGGCCCAAAAAAGTAAAAAAAAAAAAAAAAAAAAAAACTGGTATACCACTGAAATTTCGGTCAAAAAAGTCAAAATTTTGGTCAATTTTGGTCAAATTTCAGTCAATATCGCCGATAATTTTGGTTTGACTTTTTTTGAAATTTCGGTCAGCTGGTATTTCGGTGGACCTCCGAAATCCAAAATTTCGGTGGTATACCACCGAAATTAATAACACAGAGATTAGGGTTACAGCTTCTGAGTGCCCAGTAAGCGCGATGCTCGATTTCAAACGGAAAATGACAGGTTTTTCCATACAAAATTCTGTATGGTGTTGTACCAATTGGAGTTTTATAAGCCGTACGAAATGCCCACAGAGCATCATCGAGTTTTCTTGACCAAACGACAGGATTGTCTTTAACCGTTTTTTCAAGTATTCTTTTTACGGCTATGTTGTTATTTTTGACTTGACCACTGGCCTGAGGGTGATAAGCTGTGGCGAAACGATGATGTACTTCGTATCGTTTCATAATTTTCTCCATTTGTTTGTTACAGAAATGAGTTCCTCGATCACTTATTAAGGCTTTGGGAATTCCATAACGTGCGAAAAGCTTTTTGAGAAAATTGACAACAACTCGAGCATCATTTGTGGGTAGAGCTTCTGCTTCAGCCCACTTGGAAACGTAATCAATAGCAACGAGAATATATTCGTATTTGTGCGATTTAGGAAAGGGTACCATAAAATCGATTCCCCAAATATCGAATATTTCACAGACTTGAATGCTCTTTTGAGGCATTTCATCTCTACGAGAAAGACTACCAGATTTTTGGCAAGCGTCGTAGTTTTGGACAAGAGTATGAGCTTCTTTGAAAATAGTCGGCCAATAGAATCCAGCATCAAAAACTTTTTTAGCTGTGGTGGAAGGACCATAGTGTCCCCCAGTCGGGCCATGATGGCATTCATCAAGAATTCTTCTTGTTTCAGAACCAGAAACACATCTTCTTATCATTCCATCGGGACACATCTTGAAAAGATAGGGCTCTTCCCAATAGTAATGTTTTAATTCCGAAAAGAATTTACTTCGTTGGCCATGAGTTAATCCTTTTTTGAGAATTCCTCCAACGAGGTCAATCTCGTCTTCCTTTAACTCTTCCAAGTTTGGATTCTCAAGACGAGACAAATGATCAGCAGCTAGATTTTCTGCTCCTTTCTTATCTTTGATTTCGATGTCAAATTCCTGGAGTAGCAAAATCCATCGGATAAGACGCGGTTTTGCATCTTGTTTTGCAAACAGATATTTGAGCGCTGAATGATCAGTGAACACAATTGTTTTCGAAAGCACAAGATAAGATCTGAATTTGTCAAAAGCAAACACAACGGCTAATAATTCTTTCTCCGTAACCGTATAGTTTTGTTGCGCATTATTGAGTGTTTTGCTGGCGAAGTATATAGGACAAAAATGTTTTCTTTCACGTTGTCCTAATACAGCTCCAACCGCAAAATCGCTTGCGTCGCACATGAGCTCGAATGGTAGTGACCAATTAGGTGAAACCATAATGGGTGCACTAGTCAATTGGGTTTTCAATGTTTTGAATGCCTTCATACAATCTGCATTGAAGTCAAAAACAGAATCTTTTTCTAGAAGTTTCGTCATTGGACGAGATATTTTGGAAAAATCCTTAATGAAACGACGGTAAAAACCGGCATGTCCTAGAAAACTTCTAACGGCTTTAAAGTTTGTTGGAGGTGGTAATTTGGTGATAACATCTATTTTTGCTTTGTCAACCTCCATTCCTGCACTGGAAATTTTGTGTCCTAGCACAATTCCTTCAGTCACCATGAAATGGCATTTTTCCCATTTGAGAACAAGATGTACAGCTTCGCATCTTTCGAGCATTTTGTCGAGATTAGAAAGACAAGCTTCAAATGAGCTTCCAAAAACTAAAAAGTCATCCATGAAAACTTGCATCGATGTTTCAAGCATGTCTTGGAATATAGCAATCATGCATCTCTGAAAAGTCGCGGGTGCATTACACAAACCAAAAGGCATACGCCGATAAGCGTAAGTTCCAAAGGGACATGTGAATGTAGTCTTTTCTTGATCAACAAGATCAATGGGAATTTGGAAATATCCTGAAAAACCATCAAGGAAACAAAAGTACTCGTTCCCTGCTAATCTCTCAAGCATTTGATCCATGAACGGTAAAGGAAAATGATCTTTTCTGGTGGCGTTGTTTAATTTTCTGTAATCAATACATACTCGCCATCCCGTGACAGTTCTAGTAGGAACTAATTCATTCCGTTCGTTAGTCACAACAGTCATTCCTCCTTTTTTTCGAAACACAGTGAACTGGACTCACCCAAGGACTATCCTCGATTGGGTAAATGATACCGGCATCAAGAAGTTTTATGATTTCTTTTTTAACAACTTCTTTCATATTGGGATTGAGTCGACGTTGTCTTTCTACAACGGGTTTTGCATCTTCTTCGAAATTGATTTTATGTTTACAAAAATCAGGACTGATTCCTGGGATGTCAAATGTTTTCCACGCAAAAGCCCTTTTATGCTTCTTGAGAACAGAAATGAGACATTCTTTTTCCTTATCTTTGAGCAACGAAGATATGACTACTGGAAGAAGTGAATTATCCTCCAAGTAAGCATATTCAAGATTTTCGGGAAGTGGTTTCAGCTCAAGATCAGTTGGTGGTTCTTGAAGAGATGTTTTGATTCTCAATTGATCATTAAAAATGATTTCCTCAAAATCTTCTTCTATTTCTCCTTCTTCAACTTCTGTTTCTTCTTCTTCTTCAAACTTTACTTCCATAAAATCAGCGAATTCTTTATCAAAGTTTGTTTCACTAATTTTTTCTGAAGTAGTCATGAATGGATCCGAATCGTCAAGTAATGCATCCAATTCTTCTTCAGTGACTTCATCGATTACATCAATGTTAAAACAAGTATCATCACTGGAATATGGATATTGCATTGCTTTATCGATTAAAAAGGTAATTCTATCATCTCCAACTCCAAGATTCAGTTCTTTTCCTTTTACTTTGATGATCGCATCAGCGGTGTTTAGGAAAGGTCTTCCTAAAATAAGAGGTACTATACTATCTTCCTCTATTTCTAAGTTCACAAAATCCACAGGAAAAATGAATTTACCAACTTGGACAAGCATATTCTCAGCAATTCCAACAGGATTTTGGTAAGAATGATTTGCTAATCGAATACTCATCCTTGTAGGTTTCAAGGTATTGATGGAAAGTTTAGAATACAACGAATAGGGCATCAAATTTATACTTGCTCCTAGATCGGTGATGCGCGTGATGTGTCGTTGCGGTTTAGCAGTTTTAATGCCTACTCAAGTTTTAAATTTATATTTAGCCGACTTATCAATAACACACACACTTAACGAGCAGTGTACCCGGTCAGTATGAAGATAATGGTAAGTAGAGTGTCGATCACTAAGAGTGGAACGTATTATCTCGTTATTCTAATCATTATTTTAATATCCTAACGCAAGGGGGTTTCAGCCTGAGAGACTGGCACGATTTGTTTGCAATTAAATAATAAAATAAACCAATAGGCACGAATCAGCAAGTAGCACACACGTACACAGATAAATACTTGAGACAATAAGAGGGCTGTCCTTATGATTAAGTAGTTTGTCACTTGTTTTATTGATAGCTTTATATGAAGTGTATGTAGTTAACCCTTTCTCGTTGGTCCTAATCTTATCGGCGAGTAAACCCTTAATGATTACTTATGTCTAAAAGTTATTCCTAAGTGATAAATTTAGTAATAACCGTGGGAGCCACATTATGTCCCGCAGTCAAATGCCCACAAGCCACTAATAAACACAGAGGTTATCAATGCACTAATAAGTAGTAACCAAAGACATCAACATATAAACTTTAATTGATGGGAAAGCAAGTATTAAAGGGAGTGCAATCTTTCGTTGTCACATTACACAAGCCACCAATCCTGATGAATTAAAGTTTGCTAACACAATAAAACAAAACTACTTAATGAATTAAATACATGCAGCACCTTCTTACAGCTCTTGTATCTTTGATTTGGGTGTGTCTTGTGATGCCTCCTTGACTGAATTCGTCCTTTGTTTCTCCTGTTCGAACTTCGGTTTTAGGTTTTCCGGAACTTTTAATTCGTCTGGTCTACGGGGTATTTATAGTTTCTGTCTGAGGGAAGATGCGGCGCATCTACTAAGTAGATGCGGCGCATGTACTTAACTTCGCGTGGGGTCCAAGATTATAATATTCAGGAATATTCGTACACCGCCAGAAGATGCGGCGTAACTCCATGATTAGATGCGGCGCATGTCCTCTTGTATCTTGGATCGTATCTGGTGATATCTTGATAGAGATGCGGCGCATGTCGAGAGTGAGATGCGGCGCATCTGGAGCAGAATTGACTTGATCTTGTCCATGTCAGTAGACCTTCAACTTTATGCACGTTTTGCTCCATAATCAGTCCAAAATCGCTAAGTTTTACCAAATGCTTGTTTTTACCTGAGAATTACAAAAGTAAACGATTAAGTATCAATCCTCATACATAATATAGTAAAACAAGTCAAATTAATAGGATAAATGATAGTAATAAAATGTACTTATTTGAGTTCATCAAATATCCCCCCACTTGAACTTTACTTGTCCCCAAGTAAACCTTAGAATTTCTCTTATGAAAATGTATCCTAAAAGATGTTAGGATTTATTTTTATATTTAAGCATGTATTCGTTCATTTCATAATCACACAACTAAACACTTAACGATTCAGAAGTAAAATAAAATAATTTGATAAAAGCAAATCTAATCGTTTAACTGTCCAGTCGCGACGAATATTCTATCATAAGCTTGGCAAGTATACACATCTCCACCACTAAAGCTAAGGAGTAACAAGTCTAAAGCGGTAAAAAGGGTTTTTAGGCTTAAGGGTTAATTATTCTCTTTCACTATCGATCTCAAATTCCAGAAAAGGCGACAAAATCACAAATACATGATCGAATCCACGAACACGATACTTGCAATTGCTCAAATCCTTAACTTGAATAGGCTAAAGATAGGTCCAAACTTCACCAATAATAATATATCAAAAAGGGCGACAAAATCATAAATACATAGCCGAATCCACGACTACGATACTTAAGATTGCTCAAATCCCTAATCTCAATAAATCAAAGGTTCGGTTGGATAAAGAATAATAAAGGGCATGGATAACATTTGGGATATAAATTGGTGCAAAAATAAAAATAAACAAAACAAATAAATTAAAATCATAAGTGTGGTTAATCACTATCCCAACCATCCCATGAATAAGACTCATATCATCGAATAACTCACGCTTTAAACACTTGAAACACACGCTTTAGGTAGACACGAATTATACTCAACAAAATCTTAATCAAAGAATAAACCTTAATTGGCGTTCCCATAACTGCCAATTCCCATTCAATCCATAGATATAGTACAACAAATAGTGGTGATATCGACCACTTACATAACTTTACATAAGTTGGTTAAAACTAACTTCCAACTTTTCTTTCTTTCTTTTTCTTTTCTCATTTTTTCGATTTTTTTTTTTTTTTTTTTTTTTTTTTAAACATAAACATAGATGTGTAAAATTTCACCACATCACTATAACTTTCTTTCCGGATAATTTTTCCATACTTTTCATGACTTCAGAAATAATGGTAATAGTGAAAGTAGTAAACACACGAAAAATAAACTCCAAAATATACAATATTTACTTTCACTCCAATTGCATTGTGCAATTTCCCGACCTAACCATAGATAATGAATTACGCACGCGAACACAGGTAATGTAAGGAAACACACTTTGCCTAAAGCAATCAACCAACCACGGATTCTAATCTACAGGGTAGGCTAAGGTGTAAGGGTGTAACGAAATATTTTAAACATAGGTGTAAGAAACGAAAGGAATGGCTCTGAGGGTTTTTTCTAGGGGTATCTTACTCTAAAAATGAGAGTAACAAAAGGTTTTATACGGGGGTTAACTAACCAGTGTAGTTAGTTAAATAACACATAACATATAATAGGCTATTTGGGTGTAATCCTAGAAATTTACCAAGTTAGACAAGTCACTCCAATTATATAAATAATACTTATTATGGCGGTCTCGAATAGTATACAAGCCAAGTTCTAAAGTTTACAAGTCACCGGCACACTCATAGATTTGTGAATTTTGAAAAATCACAATTTTTTGAAAATAACGTCATGTGTGCAGTTATGCAACATAGATCTTAAACAAAAACATGCTAAAAAAATTTAAGTTTGATATATTAAGCACATTTTAAGCATAATTTTTGAAAAAGTTTAGGACAAGTAATTGTTAAGTGTTCTAATTCTCCAATCCCCCCACTTAAGTTAAACAACGTCCTCGTTGTTTGTATAAAAGGTTAAAAACTGGAAATTAAAAGAATTAGAACAGAAAAACTCCCCTGAGATTTGCTCGGTATGATCCTCCATTAGTATAAGAGCAAAAATCAACTTCTTGTGGATTAGAACGTTAAAGCTTCATACTTGATGTATCCACAGGAAATCCAGGAAACTATAATACCACCAACACTTTAAAACACACCTAAGATAAGAAAGGTTCAAGCTTTGCATAATACATTAGTAGTTAGGAAAAATAAAAGTTAAAAATTAAAACTGAAAATCATCAGGTCAGTTGATGCGCCGTATCTTATGGAAGAAGATACGCCGTATCGAGCCTGGAATTAATACGGATCAGAATAAAGATGCGCCGCATCCTTAACCAGGGATGCGCCGCATTAAAAATAAACTGATAAAGAGTTTTAAAGTCGAAAATAAAAATGCAGAAAAATAAAATAAGATATGACCATTGCAGGAGATGCGTCGCATCTCAGAATTGAGATGCGCCGTATCCTCATGCGGCCTGGACTGACTCGACACAGAAAACAGAATAAAAAATAGATAAATCCGGGTTGTCCTCCGGTAAGCACTTGTCTTTATTCCAGAGTCTTCAAGTTAGACTCACGTTCAGCTCTTCATTCCAATACTTCAGGTTCAAACTCCACCACCTCGTTCTCATTATCCTCAATTTTATTATCAAAGTATTTCTTCACACGTTGCCCGTTCACTTTGAATATATAACCATTTTTATCGCATATTTCGATAGTTCCATATGGATACACTTTCTTGACAACGAACGGTCCCGTCCATCTTGATTTAAGTTTACCAGGATACATCTTTAATCTTGAATTAAATAGTAGCACTTTCTCTCCAATAGTAAACGTTTTATCCCCACGTAACCTTGAGTCATGCCATCTTTTAGTTCTTTCTTTGTAGATCTTAGTATTTTTGTAGGCCTCATCTCTTAGTTCATAGAGTTCATTAAGTTCCATGAAACGGTTCTTCGTCGCAGCTTCCATATCCATATTACAGTTCGTCAAAGCCCAATATGCACTTTGTTCAACTTCGACCGGTAGGTGGCATGCTTTTCCGTATACAAGACGAAATGGAGTGCATCCCATCGGTGTCTTAAAGGCGGTACGGAATGCCCATAAAGCATCATTTAACTTGTCAGACCACCCTTTAGGATTATATCCAGTCGTTTTTTCAAGGATTCTTTTTATAGCTCTATTGGTTACTTCAGTTTGACCATTTGATTGAGGATGGTATGCGGTGGAAACCCTATGATATACTCCATATTTTTGCAAGGCTTTTCCCAGATGGTGATTACAAAAGTGTGTTCCCCTATCACTAATCAATGCTTTAGGAATTCCAAACCTAGAGAACAAACTTTGCAAAAATTTAAGTACTACCTTGCTGTCGTTTGTTGGAGATGCTTGCGCTTCGACCCATTTTGATACGTAATCAACAGCAACCAAAATATATTTATTACCTTTAGATTCAGGAAACGGTCCCATGAAGTCTAATCCCCATATGTCGAAAACTTCACATACATGGATATAGTTTTGCGGCATTTCGTTTCTTGATGTAATATTTCCGGATCGTTGACACGCATCACATCCTTTTATATAATCTTTCGCATCCTCCAACATAGTGGGCCAATAAAATCCCGCATCCAGGATCTTTCTTCTTGTGATGATTGGACCGTGATGTCCCCCTATGGCCCTGAATGGCAATGTGCCAATATTGCTGCGATGTCATCACCGTCTACGCATCTTCGTATAATATTGTCAGGACATAATTTAAAGGCATAAGGTTCATCCCAAATATACTCGCTAGCGCGAGTTATAAACCTTCTTTTCTCGTCGGATGTTAGCCCTTTTGGAATTTCATTTGCAACAATAAAGTTTATATAGTCGGCATACCATGGTCCATTATTATTACTCTTAATTCTTACCATCATAAGGTGTTCATCAGGAAAGTCATCAGCTATTTCCCTCTCGTCAAGCACCTCCATATCAGGGTTTTCAAGTCTAGATAAGTGGTCAGCAGCTAGATTCTCGGCACCCTTTTTATCTTTAATTTCAATATCGAATCCTTGGAGCAGTAAAACCCACCTAATAAGCCTTGGCTTGGCATCCTGTTTATTGAACAAATACTTCAAAGCAGAATAGTCAGTGTAAACCATAGTTTTTGACAATATAAAGATATGATCTAAATTTATCGAATGCAAAAACTACTGCTAAAAGTTCTTTTTCCGTGGTGGTGTAGTGTTCTTGGGCATTATTCAATGTTTTGCTAGCATAATAAATTGGTTTAAATTTCTTATCTATCTTTTGGCCAAGTAACGGCTCCAACAGCATAATCACTAGCATCACACATTAGTTCAAAAGGCAGATTCCAATCAGGCGAAATTATAATGGGTGCAGAAGTTAGTTTTTCTTTAAGTATATTAAATGCCTTTTTGCAATCTTCAGAAAAATCAAACTTTGCATCCTTTAGCAACAATTGGGTCATAGGCCTAGATATTTTTGAAAAATCCTTTATGAATCTACGATAAAATCCAGCGTGCCCTAAAAAACTTCTTACGCCTTTTACGTTAGGGGTAAGGTAGTTTAGCAATTACATCAATTTTAGCTTTATCGACTTCTATAACCTTTCCCAGAAATCTTATGTCCTAACACAATTCCCTCTCTAACCATAAAGTGACATTTTTCCCAATTAAGAACAAGGTTAGTTTCTTCACACCTAGCAAGCATTTTATCAAGTTTAAAGAGACAATCACTAAATGAGTTACCGAACACCGAGAAGTCGTCCATGAAGACTTCCATAAAATCTTCTACCATATCATGGAAGATAGCCGTCATACAACGTTGGAAAGTAGCAGGGGCGTTGCATAGTCCGAACTGCATTCTCCTATAGGCGAAGGT